>CAJPEV010000544.1:39014-92334 GCA_905338385.1 Darwinula stevensoni | reverse complement strand
CCCTTTTTTTTTTTTTTTTTTTTTGGGGGGGGGGGGGGGGGACTGAGCCCCCCGAGCTGCCTATGATTGCAGGACAACTTAGAATGGTCTACCTTTTGAGCCAATGGATCCAGGGCTTCACTCAGCTGAATGAGTTTCTCCATGTCTGAGGATGCGACATTCCCCTCCTCCGTATAGATGAAGTCCATAAGAAACTCCATGAGTCCAACATCCAATCTGCAAAGGTATGCAATAACGCTGTGACTACAGTCAAGACCCAGCACTTTCTCAAAATGCCAAGATATACTAAAGAGAAGGATTGTAACAGTTCTTGTTATATGGGAATTCCACTTAACATTGACCTTGCTGACGCAAGTCATGATTCTCATTCGCAATGAAAGAACAAAGAAGGGGGACCCCAAAGAAGATTATTGCTGAATAAAAACCATGGATCCAGTGGTTAGAATTGGCCAAGCCCTCATGGAAATTCAAAAATTCAACTTTAAATTTTTCAATACACAAAATTATTTCAATTTACTAGGAAAAACTCATAATTCATAATGAACCATTTCTCAAAATGAAAAATGTTTTCTTTGGATAGAAAATTTTCCAAGTGAAGTCGGCAAAGGGAAATCGCTGCTTGACAGGATGTGAGAAACTGCAGAATTATGCAGAGAAGGAACACCATGTAAACCTACTTAAGAGGGCAGAGGTAAAAATGGGTAAGTCTGCTCCTTGTGGTATGAACTCTGTGTTCCCACCCATGCTTCTAGTAGAGGCTAACACAACTTCACACCACTTGATTGCACCCCTCCTCTGGTCAACTTAGAACTCTTGAACATGAGCATCCTACTCTCTCCTTGGTTTGTCAAATCGAAGTCTCTGTTTTTACTGCTGACATACCCATTCCTGCCTCTCCATTTTCTTTCATGTGTACCATGTCTGCAGAAACATGATGTACCTGCACCTCTCAACCTCCATGGGGAAATATAGAGGAACTGCAAGGTCAGATAGGATAAGCATTCCGGATCAAGCAAGTACAGACCTGTAAAAAGGAAAAACAAAGTTTAATGTTTGAAAATCATGTAGATTTGTTGTAATGAACTCCCAATATGAGTATATTCTCACCCTCCCTTAGTTCTGTTATAACAGGGTCACTCTACACTTCTGAGAATATCATTGATATTCAGACAGAAACTTGAAACTGTAATTCACAACAGCCTACAGCAACCACCAAGGACTGTTTCTTGTTCACCATTGGAAAAGTGTACTACATCGATCGCTTGAATAGATATCAATTTCTTCAACCTTAACAATTCGCTCAAACCTCTATCACAAGACCACCCTTTGGACTATGATCCTAGAGTCCTGGAATAAGTGTCCATGCAGGTGCAGGTAGCAGATTCCTCCATTATTCAGCATAGGTGGAGACAAGATCCAGGTCCCCAAGATCACCCTGCAACTCCCATCAACTTCCCAGAGCCATTTGAACTTCACACAGGCATGCTTGAAGTCTACCACAATCCTTTGTGATCCCTGCAAATGACAAAACCATATGAAACTAGCAGAGAAGGAGAGGGAATCAGAAAACATGCAAAAAGAGAGCCGACTTGCTCATTAAACATGGACATTGCTGATTTGTACAATTATGTTGTAGAAGATAAGAATGCAAAGGGAGTAACATATATATCATGATGAATGAAGGAAGAGAAGAGAGTGGTCAAAGGAGACATGAGGGAGAGAGGGAAGCCAGAGAGCCTATTTGGGTTCAGACTATATGGGAGAACATCCAGGTTTCCAGTCAGTGCTTGCATAGGAAAGGAGGATTCTCAAGGACATCCCAATGAGGATATAAAGTTTCAGCTGAGGTGAACAAAGAGTCCAATAGTTAGTATGTTATTTCATACCTTCAGGCAGATTCAAATATCCTCCTGTTACAGTGGGATCACACTAACAAGAAAGTTGCCTTTATGCTAGTTTGTCCCCATAGGCAGTCATTGTTTGTGGTAATGCTTTCAAGGAATAGAATAGTTTCCTATTCCATGGAGACACTCGCTCACATGAGGGCAGTCCACATGGACCGTGATCTAAATGTATTAACTCCATTCGGGTGCACTACAGTGTGGAAATCCACCTTAATGATTCCAGGTGAGTTCACCAAAGAGTGAATCATCCAAAATGAATCAATGGTGCAGCTCTTCTGTAAAAGTGGCAGGAGACAGACATAATCTTATCCCTTCCTCAACAGGATATGGGTCAATATGCCATGGGGTGCCTCGTACTGCAGTACATGCCCCAAAATGAAGTTGTTTTTATGAAGCGGGGGATGTAGATGCACCAACAACTTCTTGATGGCTGAATTTCACCTTGGCTCATCAGCAAATCCACCAGAATATAATGCAAACATCATAAATTCTGGTGTCTCCCACAATTGACAGCAACCATCATCAACCTGATATCAAATGGGGCCAGTGAGCCACATGTTCTTACAAATATTTAGATGGGGGGTAGGAAGACATTTGGCAACAATCTATATCATGGAATGTTTCCCAATTGTGTACAATGAATCCTTTAAACACATGCATGCATGATAATTGCTAGTTTTTCTAAGTAGACTTTCAGTCTCTCACATATGATAGAGAGGAAGCTCCTGCTGTGTTTCCAATGGCAGTGAGGACTTGACATTGCCAAAGGCAATAGAAGTAGAACTGTCTGGCAGGAACTGGGCAGCAATCATAGTCAAAAACTCCAATAGGTGACAGTTCTGCTCTTTTCTGAGAAGCCTCCAAAGAACATCAATGCCATCTTTAAGGGAAAAGCTCAGTCATAAAAAAAACTGACACTTGATGATGATGCTTTTGAGGGAAAAGAACCTGTTCTAAATTTAGCTCCTTACAGGTTTTTGTTATTATCCAGGTCTACAGGCAATTGAGACTATTCCTGAGGCTGTGTCTTCAAGAAATGAATTTCTAAAAATTTCCCTTGAAGTTGCCATGCATTTGAGATTCTGTATTCCAGCTCAAAAGTTTTGCAAGACCTAAGTATCACATGACTCTTTCAAGGCTCATTTAGTTCTTCTAATTTCTTATGGCATGTTTACACTAAGCAAAGCAGGACTGATTTGTGGAATTTTTTTTAAATAGTCCAGTTGGGTTGGCTTCAATGAAATTTTTTATGCATTCCATATCATTTCAGAAATAGTTTCTAATATCATAGAAATTGGCCACAAAAAGTAGTTTCATGAAGTTCATCCTACATTCTGAAGCTCAAGCTTTGATCAGACTTTGCTAATGTAACTAGGGATCACCACCGAATAATCAATCACTAAACCTCAAAACTCATAGATGAGCAGCCACATATTAGCAAAATAAAAGTGTCAGCCACCAAAGCCCCTACAAGGCAAAAGGCTTTGAAATTTACACGAAGCAGTACAACTAAGACTAGTTTCTATTGATTGTCACTTGTTCCTTCAGCCTATGACCATTGCATGAGTTGAAGTAAGCATGCAGACAATTCAGAGGAAGAAAAACTTCCTTCACATTAAGCCATTACTGGCAAGCAGCCTTGTTCCATCAATTTCAATTCCTGGACCAAGGTTGGAGGTCGAAGATGAAAATCATAGACCCGTTGCCAACACACGAGACAAATAACTTGCTGCAAAAACATAATAGCAAATGGCAAGGCTGTATTCATGATCCATATGTTTCCACTCACCTTTCCCTCTGGGTAATAAAAAAATAATAATAATATTGGGGGGGGGAACTGAAAATGAAACTGCAATATCCTAAGATTCTAGTAGAGGGAGCTGCCAGGCAACGCCATCCCTAAACATAGGTGGAAGATCGAAGGAGAATAAAAAGAATTGTTCGTCAATAAAAGCCTATGCTATATCGTGTCTTACTAGACCTTTAGGCCCACGATAAACCTAAAAATTGGGCCTAACGTTAACCTGAGACCCATTGCCATTGTATTATCTAATTGCAAGTTTGACTCAGTCGTGCATACAGGGCATCATTTCTCCGTCTCATGAGCGCATTTGAAGTACTTTTGTTCAGAAGATCCGCTGAAAGGCGAATACGAGAATGTCAGTTCGGCCGATAGGCCTTTCCATTTCGTCGGAACCGAATCCTTACACGCTGGCGGGCTCGTGGTCCCGGGAGTCGGTCGCGCAGTGACGTCACTTTGTGACGTAAGGCAGGCTCTCTGCTCTGGAGCCTCTCGTGAGGAGGTTCGTTCTACCGACTTGAAATGTGATTAATATCAATAGGAGCTTCATATGCGAATGCGCCTGGAACCGCACGTTGCCAAGACGCAAAAATAATGCATTTACGGATTTTTTTATTGCAATGTTCGGCCCGGTTTCGCAAGCATATATATTTTTCTAGCCTATCGACCTGCTATGGCTCAACGATTTGCCCGTTCACGTGTCCCCCTCGCAAGCAGTCGCCGGTCTATCGCCATTATTTTCGTGGACTGTGGCGCCGATTTGATACTTCCCTGCGCTGGAAGTACTTGTGAGTGAAATAATCATTCATGAGGTTATTAGTGAACCTCCAATGGAGCATGATGAAATGATGGTCTTCGCCACAGTTGAAGCCGGTCGCTGGAATATTCACTCTTTCCGAATGGAGTTCCAGGAAAGACTTTTTGTTTGCAATTTGCAGACTTTTCCAATGGTGGAGTGAAGATCTCTTTTCCTTTCCCCGTGAATTGGGCAGGAGTCCCCCCCCCCCCCTTTCAAATACATCACGTAACGAATAGGATTGCAAAAAAAATTATTTGAAAAGAATCACGTAAGAAGTGAACAATGAAAATGTTAAACAGAAGCGTAAAAGTAAGAAAGAAGCCGAAAAAAAAACGAAAATGAAGCTTTGAGGGGAAAGCCGTTCATCAGGGAGAGACAGCTGAGACGAGACAACCAGACATCAAGGTTTCGGAGGCCCATTCATGAGTTCCCCGTCAGCTGGCATCACGAATTGTACATGTGTAATCTTTGGTATACTGGACTAGTATGCGAGTGACCGAAACTGTCGACTGTAGAAGAGAATTGTGAGGAGGTTCCAAAAGACCGTTAAGAAAAACGGAAACATTAAAATGAAGTGGGCAAGAACAGCCGCTTTAAACGCACCGAGAGCGGGTGGATTACACGGATTTCGTGCTCCCTGGAGGGAGCACGAAAGCGAAAGCAGAAGGGAGGAGGAAGAAGGTCCATGTGGGTCCGGGAATGTCGAAGCCCTTGGCGCGATGGGGTCTCCGTTCCGCCCTCCAGCCGATCGCGTGTAGCGCTGTAGCGACACGGGCTGGCCGTAGGCAGCCGCCTACAGGACAAAAGGTCGTGTATGAAGCCTTATTACGACAGAAAAAGAAGTATCGAGCAATAATGGCCTTAGGAACTCTTACGAGAATCTAACAAAGAGAAGAGACTCATCCAATTATTGTTTCCCTTTTGCTCTATTTTTCTATAGACCACGAGTGCATGTCATTACGGGATACGTGCGATTCTTTGAGAATAACATTTACATGTGTTTTAGGTCGAAGGCCATTAAGTGGTGTCTCATTTTTTCACCTTCGCATTTACGTTTGCTAAACAATTTTCCTCCTGATATTTTAAAATTAATATTCCTGTTGCCTTTGTCCCCATCCCATCACTAATCTCGATGCGAGGTCGAAAACTGCTCGTATCGAAGGTATCGTGATCGCTCATGGAAGGTCAGGTGTGCCTGTTATTGCCTGGGGTGACCCGGAATTTTTCTTCAGCCATTTCGGACCAATCGGGGAAAGTAGACCCATTCTGGCTTGTGGACTCTTTTCTGGCATCCCTGCTCTTCTTCTACTTGGGTCGAATCCTGCGATTCGAGCGGTGTCGACAGGTTTCGGGTCGGATGACATGGCTCTGAGGTCTGCTATCAGATTGCCAAACGTTTCCTTTCCTTTCGGCAAGTATAAGATGATTATTTGTCCATCTGCGCGGGGAATAGGCTCGCTATCGAAGAAGTTGAATGAGCGAAGGCCAGCTCTAAGACCGGGTCTCGAGAAGCTCCATAAACGCATTCAACGATGCTGCCACGTCGGGATTTAATTGCCAGGGAGGGACATGCATTCCTTACACTAGCGCCTGGATTCCACCGTTCAAAACTCGACATCCGCATCTGCATCCTATTCTTCGAACGCCCGTCCATCAACCGGACCGATCCTTCGAAGGTCGTATTAAAGACCCGCACAGCTGCTCTTGGAATCGATGCGACTGACCCGTTTTTAAATGAAAGCCGTTGGAAACGATTAAAGGGACTCTCACCCCATCGACTTCCCAAGGACGCGCCCTCGACTCCTCTTCCCCTTTATATACTGGAGTTATTCCTGTCGTTCCCTGAGCTCTCTCTTCGGCACGATCGTGATTGCTGATCTGGTTTCACTTCGTGAAATCAAATGATGCTCCGACGAAATGAATATTGGCCTTTATTAAAGCATTTTAAGCGCCAAAGCCTAGCCTCATAAGCGCCAAAGCCTCATCGATCACGAATGATTCACGAAATGATCGTTTGAAAATATGTCTTTCGTCACGTTGGGGAAAAAACATCGTCGCTCCCGAGCGAATTTCCCTAGATCGACGATTTCTTTTCGCTTCGACTTCTCGGTGTCGTGAAGGCGTCTGCACACTTTGCAGCCTCGATCCGTTTCAAAACGCACGACGTGGTCGGACTTCCATCGGAAGTACTCTCTGTACGCGGTTTCGTTCCGGTCCAGGTACGTCAAGTACGCGGCCAGACTCTGGACGGAAGGGAAGTCCATGACGTTGATGAAGGATTTCGACGGGGCCAACGAGGAATAATTAGCTCCACCGAGAACCACAGGGATCCACGGGAACGTGAGGGCGATGAAAAACTTTTCCGTCGCATAGTCCTGGCAGATGGCGTTTTCAAAGGACAAAAAGAATTTGTACTTCGTTGCCAAGTACCGGTGTGCATCGGCGAACGATCCCTTTAATTTTCTTTCGCCGCATTTTCCATATAAATGGATCGTGAGGTTCTGCCGTTGGAGGTCTCGGATGAGGTCGTCACGTTTGCTGAAAGCATTGCAGTGGCTGATGAGGGCGACAGCAAGATTTCTCCCAGATGAGACTTGGGTTGAATCCGATGAGCTGTTGGCTTCTCGCTTGGACACATACCCGTATTCTAACCCTAGGTCAGCGTCTGATTCGTAGGTCATGACCCAGTCGATGGGCATGTTCAAGGCGGGCCGGAGGATTGGAGACTCTTGTGCGAAGAGGGCCCAAATTTGGCCATTCCGTTTTGCCGGCACGATGGAAGACGGAGTTCGGTCCCATCTCAGCCAGGAGAAGATCACGAGATCGGCCCGTTCCAGGAAGGAAACATTTCCGAAGTGAACGCGACAGCGGTAGACTGCCTTCCCGGCAGGATCGGAGCACACGAGATCGGATTCGAACTGATACAACCGCTTCCAGTTCTCGTGAGAGTCGAGGATGGGATCGTATAAGAGGATGATCTTCCGGTCGATCGAGAAGATCCTCGCGATGACGGCACCACCGCGTTTCCGGATCACTTCCACGCAGACGTAGCACGTCATCACTGCAGTGATGATCGCGAAGAAGGACCTCGCCGTTGGGAAATACTTGCAGGATCGCCATGTCTGGATCAACCTCATCGGAGATCCGACTCCAGAGGCGACCTCCTCCATTCGACTTCATCCACGCAATGGGGTTGGAGGAGCTGAAGCGAGCGATCGGATCGGATCCCCGAGGCAGCCTCCTCCATTCACCCTCCTCTTACCCTCCACGCAATGAGACTCGAAAGAGGAACGGCTTCCCGCAGCATTTTTGCTTCACTGGTTCATTTGCCACTTTCATTTTTTCCTTCCCTCAAGACTCACCTGCCGGGTGATTACATATGCAAATGCTCCTCTTCCCGGCATCGGAGAGGCCACAGCTGGGGAATGGCTGCCCGGGGTTCTCCCTCGTGTTTCCTTCTTCCTTCCCTATTCAGTAATGAGATGCAAAACGTAACGTCCTTGAAACCTGTCTAGAAATATATGGGTCGATTCCCACCTTGTCATTTCCATCACCTTCTCTTTCGGGGCTTTTTCATTTCTCAACTTAGGACAAGCACAGAACCTAATATTTAAATTGCATAAAAAACAGACTGCTCCCTGGAGATGTGAGCCATTGAGTTTAAATATTTGCCATTCAGATTCACGTCATTCACATAGAGGAGTATTTTGAAAGCGTGAAATAGCGTGAAAGCGATGGAAGATCTAGTTTAGTTAATATAAAAGGAAACAATTGATGAAGTATGCAAGAACTGCGGCTTCGAACGCGTAGAGAAGCCGAGAGTGAGTGGATGACGGAGAGGGCCTCCATGGAGCACGAGGAACGAAAGCGAAAGCAGAAGGACGAAGGACCGTGTGGGTCCAGACACCTCCTGAAGGCGAATGCCGTGATCGATGAGGATGTAGCCGCCGTCCCAATGAGCCCCGTTCGTTACAGCCCCGAGGCAGGCTGTCAACGGGACTCGATCCGCTTTCGACTCGGATGTCCGTTCTTTCCTTTGTCTATGCTTCACCGAAGAGGAATCGATCTCAGGCAAACATTCCTTCAACTTTAGAGTGGCTTGGTGCAATGGGTAAACAGTCAGGTTTTAAAGGGAATGAATTCGGGCTTCTTCGTGCTTGCATCGAGAAATGCATGATAACCATCGGCCGGTGTTTGTCCACAAATGCTTGCCACCTCTGTAATGAAATCGATGGACCGCAAGGGAGTGCACTGGGAATCGACCGTGACGTCATCGAGGGAACTACGGTCATGCCAATGCATGACAGAAGAGTTCTCTCACCCAAGACTTATGATTTCGTTGCCCCGCTTTCACGAGCAATTCGTACCGACAATGACTGAAATCACCGACGGATGACCTCAGCCATTCGTGATTCACTTCTAAAAGCATCATTGGCTGTTGTCCTGGCCAGAATGCTTTCTGGCCAGGACAATGAGCCACCTGGTCCTCGACCATGAATGCCCTGGGGCATTGCCCAGGGCATTCCAGCAATGGATAGCTTAAGTCTCGTTGAACAGCTTGAGACCACCTGGGGTGGACGGCATCTTTGACTTATGAGGCACGGGATAAGAATGATGAATGCGGTCGGCAGTTCACCACAGGTCTCTGCATCTTTCCAATTTGTGCTGTTGTCTCCACGACAATACCGAAGGAGTATCGAGGGAGCTCCCCAATGGGGGAACCATTTCACGGAGCTCTCTTCTCCGAGACTGATTTTGTGGCTCTGTTGTAGTTTTTCCTTGTCCCGAAAAAACTCAATTTACCGTCTCCCCACGGTTGGAAAAATTTGGGAGAAATACGAGCGGATTTCTACATTACAGCAAAGTCTGCATAATCTCACAACGCGAAGAAAATTACGCTCGGTTCTTTATTTCCTATTGTTCCAGATAAGGTACACCCTTAAAAAACTAGAGAAAAGGAGCTTCACTTCTAAGGAAAACTGCTCGGTGTATCTGCTATGGACAGGATCCAAGCGGCATCTCTCGACAAGGTGATAGAGGGAGGTGGATAGGAGGCCAAAGCACATCCACGAAAACACTTGTACGAAGCAAAAATAATTTAAAAAAAGAAAGGATGAAAACGAAAGAGAAGTAAACGTGAAGAAAAATGAAAGTGTATACCTCTATGTGGAAGAAGATAACAAATACGAGATGGAATGGGTAGAAGAAAATAATGCCCGCTTATGAATTCGAGGAACGAAGTGTTCCCAAACTGTTGACAGTTTGCTATAGTATGATTTTCGATTTATAATTTCTTTTTTTTTAGAGGGATCGAACCTTTTGTCTGCAGAGTAGGTTCATTGTGAAAGCGGAAATAGCGTGAATTCGAAGTACCCTTTAAATCACGAAGATCGGCAAGATAAACGTTAAGACTATGAGGAGTGGGGTCATAGAAGTTGCTAAGTACACTCACGAAAAAAATGGAAAAATTTTATTGGAACACCCCAAACGCGCCACATTGCAGACGACGAGGGGGAGAGCGCGGGAAAGAGGCCGATAGTGAGAGGTTAACCGGCGATGACACGTGGGGCCATGATACATGAGACCATGAGGGGACGAGAGGAACGCGATCGAAAACAGAATGGTCAGAGAGGCGAAGGTCCCGGCGTCTCCCGTATCCTAATGAAGGTGAATGCCCTCATTCATAAAGATGAAAACGTTATCCAGATGTTCCATCCCTTTGCCCCAGGCTTCGAATACGGTGGGAGGGGAGTTGAACTTGGTTTCGACTCTGATTTCCTACGTATGTTTCGAACAATCTATTCTATGAGCATGTGTCACCAGAGAAGAATAGGACAGTGAAGAGTCGTTAATTCGACTTCCGTGTGATTTGGTGCACCAGATTCTGAGTCGTGCACTTCCAAGTCCGTATTTCTCTCCGTAGGCTCTGCGCAATGCCGACGCGTTCGGTAGACAAGGAATGCTATCGGAGGCATCACTAATAGCTTATTCCCTATTGGTGCTTGCGTCGAGAGAGAGTGTGTTAACAATCGACTGCTGCTTCAACGCGGAGGTCATTCAAGGTCAGGGAAAACTGATTTGCGAAACTTTTGTTTTTGTATTCCTCAGAGATATTTCAAGTTTCAAGATAACTGGCTGCTTTCTGCACTGGCAATCCTGATTCAAAAATACCGAATCTCCTGCAAGCCCAAAGAGTTAAATTTAAGGCTCGCTTCCGGATCGTGGAAATAAAATCGAATGGTCTTCCATCGTCATCTTACTGCTCAACATCATTGGTTACTGGCGGCTCGAATTCCCATTAGATCAATTAGCGGTCTCATTTTCGGGCTAATTTATTAGCCGGAAATCCTTAATTAATACGGAGGGGCTACTCGGACTTTAATTGCTATCTGGAAATATCGGTTAGAAATTAAAATCCTGCGGGACTGAATTGTCTCGGAAAATGTAGCATCCTTCAACAATGCGCAACCTGCATGCGTGTTGCAGCGTTTCATTAAACGTTCAGGAACTCACGCACGTTGATAAGTTCCCTGTTTTCAAGGTAACTCATGCTAACCGCTTCACTGCCCGTCTTACCCCGAACGGTTGGAGGAATATGGGCAAACGGAATATTTCATGTATTCAAATTTTTTTTGCATCATCGGAAGGGGAACATAACAGTTTAATTTATTCGTCTGCCTATATTTCATAAGAAGTCAGAAAGAAGAAGAAACAGGGAATGTCAGCATCTTTGTCCTTAAAACATTTACTGTGTTATCCCAGACAAGGGCTTCGCCTAATTATCCGGTACAGCATTACTGATATTAGCAAATAGTTTCGGTGGTAATGCTTTGATATCTATGTCATTTGAAAACCAGACGGAACAAGAAATGAGTAGCCGATATCCCTCCGTACCACGAGTTATCATCGGTCTCACGATACAAAGACACGCGAGACCGTGAAATCTCAGTTTATTCATGTTGTCCACTCATCCTCTTGCAGAATGCTCAAGACATATAGCGTTCCCAGCGTCCTCCTGTTCCTCATCTTGCTCTTCCTTTTATTTTTGTTACTGCCGTATGAGAAGCCTTACAAACGCAGGAAATGGCAAAACGCGAGTAACGGTTCGATCTCTGCTCGATCCAATGACCTCCATTGCGATTGCGATGGAGGTGATCCCGTCGTCGGCGGTGAGCCAGTGTCATCCATCTGCAGTGCCAGGGCGACTTCCCGAGGTCCTAATCAGCGCGTCGTGTCGTACAGTCTCTATGGATCAAAGGGTGAAAGGGCATCGTCGGAGTACGAAGGCCTCCTCCCCCGACTTTGTGAAAACGTCAAGGCACAATATCCAGGTTGGGGAAGATTCACTAGAACTTTCTGATTGCATAGGGAAAAGTTGTTCAATTCAAAGCAGCATTGGGTAGCTCCTTAGATCAACCAATACTGAATATTTCAGACGTATATAGGGTGGTTAAAAAAAAAACTCTACCGTTTTCTATGGAAGAAACACAGTTTCATAGGCTATCGATATTTGACTGTTCCCGGGTGTTGAAATGCTTGCCAGCTTTTTTTCAACACTCTTGGCTAAATTTTGCAATTCCAATTTAGAGGTGAATTATAGGTGCTTAGAGGTGGAGCATTCCACCTCAAGTGAGGTGACGACCTGTGCTCGATCGTCTCAGAATTCAGTGAAATTTTCAACTTTAACTTTTCAAAGGACAATTGGATTCAATTGATACTTGACTAAGAGGTTCATGACCCTAATAGGTTTTTTTCACTTCCGAAAAATGGCGCTGTATCCTGAGAGAGGGTTCTGTCGTTGACCCAGTGACCGAGGGTGATTACAAGAAACACTCCACCGTTTTAGAAGGGAGAAAGTATGATTTGTGCATTCGAGGAAAAAATATAAGATTGACAATATTTTGATATCGGATGTATGGGAAGTGTTGAGAAGATTGAGCTTTCTTCAGAACAATTCTTTGAACCGTGCATAGGGCATATGAGCACGAATCATTCGTTCTCCCCTTCGAGAACAGCGGAGCTTTTAGTTATCGTCCTCGGTCACCGGATCAACAACAGCGCCCTCTCTCAGGATACAGAGCCATCTTGCGGAAAGGAAAAAACCACTTAGTCTCGTGAACTTTTCTGTCAAGTATCAATTGGATCCAGTTGTCCTTTGAAACGTTAAAGTTGAAAATTTCACTGAATTCTGAGACGATCGAGCACAGGTCGTCACCTCACTTGAGGTGGAATGCTCCACCTCTAAGCACCTATAATTCACCTCTAAATTGGAATTACAAAATTTAAGCAAGATTGTTGAGAAAAAGCTGGCAACCACTTCAGCACTTGGGAAGTCAAATATCGATAGCTTAACCAATGGATTTTTTTCCGCTGAATTTATGAAACTGTGTTTCTCCCATAGAAAACGGTAGAGCGTTTTTTAACCACCCTATATATACTTCAATCTCACTATGTTCTTTTCATTTACTGCTATATTACATACTCTTTCCTTATTTTCCAGGAGTAATTAAACAAAAAATCCCAAGATAGCTATGCCTTTCAGCTTACTCTGTATTCCAACTGAGGCCCATAGAATCAATTTCCAGGGTGGGTGATGCGAATCTACACCAATTACAAACCCGATATCATTGAGCAAAAGGAGTGGATGTGTGGGATTCAGTGCATCCATTCCCACGTGGACTTCTGCCTCGTGGATAGACTTCCTATACTGGGAGACGTCGCCAAAATCCAAGAAGAAGGGATGACATGGAGGTTCCTGCCAGGGATGGATCCTCTGGTGGACGTTTTCCTGTCTCGGTAAGGAGAGCACATAAAGTTTATTTTTCGCAACTATAACATTTTCGTCACGGTTAACATGTTATAATACGTGTTAACCGTCGCAACTACATGTTCTACTATGGACAAGTGTGCTAGTTTTGGTAGAGATCGGCCTTTCCACTGACCACTCACACCCAGGTGATCTTCATCCGCTGCGTCATAGTCTCGGAACTAATTCGAAAAACCGTGGCTATTATTCACGCATCGAAGGCCAAACTTGAATGGTCCGGAAGGCTTGAAAAAGAACTTAACGCGCGTCCTTGTCGCGTGGAGATAATGGTGATTGACACCCTGATCCAGACAAAAGGCTATACATGCGCATTGAGCCGGTAACTATAATACTCTAGTTGAGTGATGAACAACCTTTATTGACTGCGGGCCGCAAGTGAACCTTTTAAGTTACCGGCGGGCCGCATCTATTCCCCCCCACTGAATTACAGGTTTATGTCTGCTGAGTACCATAATAAGCCTGACTTAGTAAACCCGGTACTTAAATAGTAGATGCTAATTATATGCAAATAACTAATTTGGAAATTTTCTCACATTTTTATTGAGCGAAATGCCAAGCAAGCCGCTTGCTCAGAGAGCAGTAATACACTGACCAAGAAGAAAGTGAAGGGATATTTGCAACTCTGGCGGAAATATAGATTTATGCTTAATTTCTTGCTTCCGTTTCTCCAGTAGCGGGCAATGGGATCCTGGATCGCACGAGCGCTCCACTCCGGGTGGCAAGTGACAGGGAAAAAATAAATTCAGTAGACGAAGCCCCGCGGGCCGCAAACTAGGACCTCGCGGGCCACATGCGGCCCGCGGGTTGCTCATCACTGCTCTAGTTGCTATCGCAACTGCGGGTAGATGGCTGGAATTGAAAATTGGGAAACAAAGTGATGAATTGACGCAATATCTGGGATTTCCTCATAGGTTGCTATGGGAATTGCAGATAATGAAAGTTGGAACAAAGGGAAATTAATTTGACGACAAAAAGGATCGAAATGCAAACTCAAGATATATTCGGTGTCTGGTAAGTCAATCCAAACGATAAAATTATTATAAATTTTCCACTTTTGGACTAGAACAATGGTTTTTGTGCCAAAAGGAAGAGAATTCGATGGCGTTTGAAGACTTTATTACTAGATTTTTTGTTGCAGTGGCCCTCCACGATGACAAAATTTGAATGTTCGGCACCCGTGCGCAAATAGCTGCATGGTATGAGGTGTGCAGGCAGAGGAGGTATCAAGTCGCATGCAAGGCATTCTCCTTCCACCACCACCTCTAGACCATAACGGAGGACCTGCACTCCTCATACTGTGGTCCAGCATTAACGAAATCGAGATTCAAGGTGCAAAATTGAAGTAGGGATAAAAAGGTCAGCTGGGATATGCATAGTATGCAAGAAAGACTTTTAGTTTAGCATAACATGGGATTTAGTTCGAATCCACTCTCTCTTGGAAAAAGTGATGAAGAACAATGCATTATTTTTTTCGTTATTGTCATTTTCACTGTTTCTTCCTTCTCGGACAGGGACACAGACTCCTTGGTCATCGACCGGGAACAGGTGGCCCTGCAGGAGTGGATGGATTCGGACTCCATGATTCACGCCATGCGGGATCATCCCCATCACTGGCGTCACATTCTTGGAGGTGAAACGATGTCCGATCCGCAAGTTTGTCTCGCGACAAATATTTTTATCTGCGATTTGAATATAAGAGATGCAAATCTGCAGGTTTGTGGGGAGCAAAGACGTTCATGAACCGTATTTTGATGGCAAACATCACCATAGACGTGGTGCTGAAGACCCATTTGGAACGTAAGAGAGGAAGGGATCAAGACGCTCTCCAGAAAGTCCTTTGGCCGGCTGCGAAGCACAAAATGGTGAGTTCTAAGTTCAAATTTGAAAATCAAATCCTTTTGCATTGAGAATCGCGGGTGGTCGCGCCGTCAAATGCCAGAAGTCAAGACCTTACAGTTTAAAAGTCTTCTGCAAGGGTGTATTGTAGCGCTACTTAACGTCGTCAGGGTCGACGGCTAATTATGACCCCAAACGCTGCGAGTCATAAATCATTACTTAGGGGGGGAGGGGGGGCGGGAGCAGACAAGTAATACAGTATTTAATTCCTTCAGCAGATGCTAACATGATTGTATGATGTCTCACCGATTCTCTTCCTGTCACCCATTCGGGACATTAACGTTTATCCAATACTGCATACCTGACTTACCAGGGCCATCGATTATAGCGCTACGAAATAGCCCATTAACCTCATGTTTCCAGTTTCAAGAATGGAAAACCTGCGAGAGAGTGAAGCCCCGACTTCGTTTCAAACCCTAATAGTGACGATTGGAGGTGCACCCCAGCGTATTTCGATGTTCTTCATGCGGGAATTTCTACATCTATGGTGTTCCTTTTTGCAAGCTGATTTTTTTCTGTCCTTCACGCTATCATGATAATCACGAAAACATGCTGAGATTATCATAATAATAATCATATCACGTCATCATCATTCTTTCCATTCTTTTGAATATGTTCATGTTTTACGATTTCATTCATCAAGGATTTGCTTTTGCTACAGTTCACACGATTTTTTCCGTTTTTATTCACTCATGAATGCATTCACAAAGGATTCATTCCCTTTCCACGTTTTCTCTATACCTTTCATTCTCAGATGATCCATGATAGCTACTTCTGCACGAGGCCAGCGTTCCAAGGTCCAAAATACCTGTCGTTCCCAACACGTCGCGACGAAGGAGATTTCGTCTCCATCGGACCGAGAACTGCAGCTGCTTCGAAGCAGCTGGAAAAGTGTCCCATGGAGTGCAGGCCGAAGAACCATCAGGACTGGGAATACTGCTGACGTCCGGGCTTGGCTGATGCTCGTGTTGGTGTTGGATTTATTAATGTGCTTTCATTCCTTTTTCACTGGATTTTCAATCGTAAACGGCAAGCATGTCGTTCGATATTTATGTCAGCAGTGCATTCTTCAAGTTCTTATTTCGGGATTGTGTGCACTACGAAAAGGGATCTGACATATGAAACTATCGAACGATAACACGTGAAGTCCTCCATCAGCTAAGATTTCTGGCAGGAGGCGGGAAACTCGCATCGCCGAAAGGGACAATGGGGTTCAGCAGGTGTTTCGTGGTGTTTGGATGAAATAACAGCTCAAAAGTAAAACGTTCTGATCATTGATCTCAAAATTCGGGTTGGAAAATATTTTTTTTTCCACTGCAAGCTCTCGTCTCCCATATATTATTACTTTTACTTTGCCATCTCCCAATGCGACTGCGATATGGGGAAACAATACAACCTTTGAAGAACTCTCGCGTTTTTCGGCTTCCTTGCGTCTTTCGTGAGCTCTTCGAAAGGACTGAAGGTGATACAAGCAATGATGAAGGAGCCCTTCATTCGGCAGTTCTGAAATTTTGAGAGATGAACCCCCGCGAAGCAACTGCTGTGATGGACTTCTTTGCGTAACCGTGTGAACTCAAGTGGCGACGAATCGACGAGTTGCCCCGTATTTCATCATAGAAGCTTGATATCACTCGATTCATGGAGACACAGCAGTGAGCGATAACAGCGTCCCCTAACGAGTACCAAGCCAACTCTTGACTCCTCGTCCATCCTGGATATGGAGAGACAAGAGCGAATCTCCGATTTTCCGTGAAAATTGCCTCCCCCTCTTTCGTGAGGCCCATCTCTAAATTTAATATCGCAAACGCACATCCTCGGACGATAAATAAGATTGCACACCGACACCCCAAAGCAACGACAGGGCTCTGGAGAGTGTTGAGGCCGGAACGGAAGAATTTGGACAAATCTGTTTTTCAGAAACTCTTGGTTGAATTGAAATTGCGGTGCAACGCCATTGTTGAGAGGATATCCCATCAAATATAATGCCCATCAAATTCAACATAGCTTGATATGGAAGGAAAAAAAAAGTCTAAGTTAGAGCTCGGCAAAATTGTTTCATTTTTCTATGGGCACCATTCTTTATTTCGAGATGGTGGAGCACTTGCAATATCAAGAGTATATTATTAAAAGGTGATTTTAAGATCTTTCCAACGAAGTATGATTCGTTGAGTTCTATTCAAATAATGTTTTTTTTTCATTGACCTAGAGTTGCAAGTTGCAGAAATTTCCTTTCTCCTCAAGTCAAATGAAGTGTGGTACGAAGGCTGATCCAAGAGTTTGTGCCCTGAGATATGAGGGAATGTGATAGACAGTTTAAGCAAATTTTAATTTTTGAGCATTACCTCCTCGGACATGAAGACTTGTCCAGGACCAGGGCCTCCATTTCAACAGAAGAAAATTTACTTGCCATGATAAACTAAAAAATGCTTGAACGGCTTCAATGCATTGACGTGATTGTCAGTTTCACCTTCGTGGATGCTTCGCAGGAAGTTTGCTGTAAAATCAATGAGGTTGAATGAGGAATATATTTATATCAGATGGATATTTTATTAATACAAAATAAAAGAAACTGCTCCGTTTTCCATTTCCCAATTAGAAATTGATACATTTATGGCTGGAACATGCATGATGTACAAATTATTTTTAACTGTACAAATTCACCTGAAACCAAGTGGTGACTCTTGAAATTACCAAAAATGATGAATGAATAATTATGGAAACCAACTTTCAGGTCTTCCCTGACCATTCCTATTATCTCAGGGCAGGAACTTTTGGATCGCCCCTCGTGTATCACCTGAAAGGTTTTGCAGGGATCTTTGCGATGATTTTGGCTCTCAGTTCTTTCAGTTTGTCGGTGTCGGTGATATTCACAGAGTACACTTGTTGCTAACCAATCGACACGTAAAGACGTCTACGGTGAGCGACGCTTTGGCCCTCATAATTTAGAGTTCGCTTACGTAACACTGCGATTTACCTTTGGCAATATGAAACGCTGAAAGACCTTTCTAGCGATATATCACCCAACTGTACTCATCCACTTCAAGAAAACGGAATATTGCTTTCTTTTAAGCAGGAGGAACTGACACCTATGCAGGCCTTCTGAATGATTATTTGTCCATTTATTATATCAATTACGGCTCTTCCTAAATACACCTAATTTAGTTATTTTCCGGAACGAATGGATCGCTTTTGACGGTGTGTTTAAAAGAAAAAAGAATTTCTTCGCCAAAATGTTTTTTTTTTTATAATATAGAAAAATTTGAAAGGTCTTAGGTGCAAAAAAAGCAGGAGAATCATTTTTGGCAAAATGTCCTATTCATTCAGCACGAGAAGGATAAAACGGATGGAAGGGAAACATATGCCATTTTCGGGCTTTTATAAATTTTAACTTTTGGTTTAGGTAAGAATTGATCAATTTTGACATCCCCATGGGTTGATAATTTCATGCTGAGTATCTAAAAAAAATATTCGAAAATGCCAAAATTCCATACGACGGAAACGTTTTTCTTGTTTGGTTCACTTTGAAGCGAATTGCATTGGAAGGATTGGAAACGTGCGTCAATCTCCGAATGAAGTAATGTGAAAACCATTTTTCAAGGGCTTTCCCGTTCTGAAATATTAACCCCATCTTCCCCTCCCCCCCCCCTTTTTCTACGGGACTCACTAATGTTAAGCCTTAGCCTGACTGACGGGTCAGACCTACCTTTTCTTGTCCTTTTCGCGTTCAAGCTCATGACCTGGAGGCGATACTTAGTGGTCAAAAGTCCAAAAAATATGCTGTGAACGTGGTTTATTCGGACTGGCCCGCACACGACTCGGAAAGCGATTGTCGAACGAGCTTTGCCACTCCGATCCTCACGTCGTGTTGCACTGATATGGCCGGCCAGTAGCCCGCTTAGGCCTCTAAGCTTGAGAACTCCGGGTCTCTGATGACGTATTTGCCCCAAAGGGGGGCCGAAGGGACCCTGGCAGATCTGCGAAGGAACGCATTTTTGGGTGTAATGGTTCGGAATGAAGGGCGTTTTGTGCAAGCAGACAGGGTGGCGAAGCGTGCCTTTGTCATGGAAACCGTGGAAGACGGGAAATCTGAAGTTCATGATAATTTCCCAATACGCCGAAAAATTCTCGTTCTTAGGGATGGGTTGTGTGAAATCGATGCCTGGCCATCTCTCCATATGCCATAGACATGTACACAATACATAATCTATTTGTGTTGGGGTTTCATTCCGGGAAACTTCTCCCAGACGGATTAATAGATTTTCACGATTGAGATGCCAATCGAAAGATTATAGCTGGAGGCAATACTTCTCGGATCAAAACACTCCAAAAGATCGTGACATTTTCACGTAAGA
Source organism: Darwinula stevensoni (assembly GCA_905338385.1). Classification (NCBI taxonomy): domain Eukaryota; kingdom Metazoa; phylum Arthropoda; class Ostracoda; order Podocopida; family Darwinulidae; genus Darwinula; species Darwinula stevensoni. Next base: position 72,755 of record CAJPEV010000544.1, on the reverse strand, counting down.
AGGGCAAATTTCGGTCAATAAGATTAGCATCATACCGAACTCTTCCCGGGCTGTGTGCTCACACGTCATGGCCCGCACTCGACCAGAAACTAGATTGCCGAACGGACATGTATTGCCCTCTGAGCTTTAGAACTCGAGGTCTCAAATGACGCATTCTTTCGCACTCGACCGGAAACTAGTTCTATCGAGTCGATCCGTATCCCTGTCGAGCTCTAAATCTTCCGCTATTCTACAGGGGAATTCTTAAATTAGAACGACAGGTCTCAATTTAGGGCTAAGAAGCGGAACTCGCCGAACATTTGCATACCGGCGATTGGGGCTTCCCTAAAGACGAACCGCATTCCCTTATAATTGATCGAAAGCATGTCTGTGTAAATTCGAAAGTTGTATAGCTCTAGAATGCAATGCGATGGAACACACCGGATATTGGAACCATCCTCCCGCCCTCCATCTCATTACTGAGACTTCCAAATTCGTTCTCTGTGCCTCAGTTTAAAACTATTTGACATCGGAAACCTGGTTGCGATAACTATTGGGTCAAAAAGTTCTACCAGTTTGACGTCATGGGGACTATTTTCAGCGATAAGAGCAGCATTGCACTGAATTCCATCCCGGGCTGTGTGCTCACCACCATCACTGAGAGTATGAGGCATTGTCGTCGACGGAAGTTGTTGCTATGGTAACCGTTGACAATGATCATATGTTGTTTGTCATATTTATCAGAGTTTGTCGCGGTACCAGTCCCGTCGCCGGTTTAAGACTGTGCCTTACATATGTTTGCAGAATTTAGTAGGTTCTCCAATATTTTTTCAATTTTGGCGTTCTCAAAATGCCCCGAAAAAAAGGGGAACTGTAAACTACAGTATTCTGCGGCGAGATCTGAACGAACTGAACGTAAGAGAAAAATATATGTTCTGGAGTCAGTCAGTGGATATGCGTGCATGACTAAGTTCACAAAATGCTGTTTTTCAGGCTGCCTCCAGAACAATGAAACTGACGATGAAAGAGCAGAAAGTCATGCATGAAATGTTCCAATTCGACTTATTTCAGCTCGTGCGCGCACCGGTTCTTCCACTAGTACATAAAAAAAAACCAGAAGATCCAGACACCAATACGAAGGCCGAAGAAGTCATGAATCTGACATAACTCCAGCACGATATCCGGCAACACTGGCGGGCGGGAACGGATCCATCAAGCTATAGGCGCTGCCACGCGCTAATTGATGCACGTCACTGCACCTCTCTTCCGCCGAGAAATCAACTCCTTTCATGAAGGGGATTGAAATGTAAATGAGTCATCAGGTTGCAAATTGCGAAAACAGTGATGCAATACCATATTGTAATTCTTCGAATGCATTAACCGCTTCCGCGATTTTCCGGTCTCTGATGTTGTCCTCGAAACTGACATGCTCGCATGGGACGAGAGAGAATCGTGTTTCGTTCTTGATTTGCTCGAATAAAAGAATAAAACATGTTACATATACTGTATATACATATTGTCAAACAAAGTCATATAAAATCAAAATCTACAAAAAATGGACATTTTTGGTTCAATTCATGCAAAAAAAAATGGGTGAGTGGTTATAAACTCGAAACCTTGCCCGTACTGCCTTTACGTCAGGTTATGCCTCCTTCGCTCACGAAATCTCCCTATCCTCGACTTACCGAGGAGGTCTATGCTGCGTCTCTCTCGAGTTGCTTAATTTGCGACCATTGCTTAATTAATTGTGACTCCTCAACGCCTTGGTACCTCGAATTAGGGGAAACATTTCAGAGGCGAATACAAAAGATTTTCATGAGCTTTCCCTGTTCGTCCTTCCCTTTTCCCACTACCACCCTCCTTCCCACCGCATTTTCCTATCGCTCGCAGTAAAAACTAGTCATTTCACAGGCAAGAACCGAAATGCATTAAATTATTATTATTATTATTTTATAAACAGGTAGCGAGTATTCGATAAGCCGTATCTGCCTCTGAGGTGAACTACTCTGTTTTTGAGAAATGGCGTCACTTCTATTGCAAGCACATGGTCTGAGGGGAAGGGAGAAGAAAAGCATGTCTTTTTTCCCCAAGTTTAATTGCCTTTAATTGAAAGGAAATGAGCTCCGTCAGCCTCAAGGCCATTTTACCTCCTCTTTCTCCCCCTCCTTCCCAACCTCTTTCCCCATATTCGTTCGCCTGGCAGTCTTCTCTCGATCCGGCCCGAGATTGTTTCTGAAGCTGTCCAGCAATTAGGGTTCTTATGAATCCTTGTGGCTCATCTAATTTGTATTAAATAAGATATTTTTTGTAGACAGACATGTATGAAATAACAACCTGCGAGTATCTCGTCCGGTCTTTTTTCTGTCCCGTCCGTTACTCTCGAAAATGCTACATTAGGAGGTGATTCGATTACTCGTTCGGATCCGAGTTATGTTTTGGTGAAACATTGCAAAAGCGGAATTTCCCCCATGGAGACTTCCCCGGAAATCCGTGAAGCACAGTGTGGCTCCTCCGCTGCCTCGTCCGCTTTTTCTCCCATTCGTTTGGACCTATTGGTGCTGATTTGACTTGACATGAGTTCGAACAAAGGAGTGAACGGATAGGGCTCTGGTATTTCCCGTCGTATACCACAGAATGCTGCACATTACGTTGTAATAATTCATTCAGCAACGATTCTTTAATTTTTACAGCATTTGCTAAGTGGAGGAAGGTGGGACACGATGGAGATGGGGCACGATGGACCATATCCAACACCTTGAGAATCAAAGATGTTCCCCGCGAAACACCCAATGTATGCCTCCATGAATGAGGAATAGTTCACTCATATGCTAATACTTATTTTCTTGTTCTTTTGTTTGCTCTACACCTGGAGCTATACATTTTGGAAAATATCTAAATAAAATATATAAAGTGGCCATAAAAGGGAGATGGCCATAATCATGGATCCGTCAATGGCCATCATGTACAGTATGAAGTGTAAACAATGCAGGAGGGGGTAATATCATTTAGACCATTCTTATTAATATTTCACTAAAAAAAAGTCTTTTGAAAATAAATATTACATCGCAAAATCCTTAATTCTTGTTTGGGTGCTGCTTAAATTACTACTTTAGAAGACGTGAATATTATAGAAGCAATCAGATTTTCAAAATTTTCCCCAAAGAGAAGCTATTTCAAGATGGAAATTTGAAATGCTGAGAAATTATATAAGCCAAGCTGTGAATCATAATGCATATTTTGAACATATCTTGAGTCCGTAGCATTGAATGGCGGTTAATTGACTAATTGGTCAAAGGAGGGAGGTGGTCATGGGAGGGGAGGTTGTCATAACTGGGTGCTCGACTCAAGTTTGAGAAACTGAGACGCCATTGAGAATAGACACAGGAAGAGTGTAAGCCTTGAAGAGCTGAAAGGGAAAAGCATCGAAAGAAGGGTAGGAGCATGGATAGATGGAGGAAGCGGTGGTCTGGCACCATCCGTTCCCCAGTGGAAAAGAATATCATATGACTTGCCTGTTTACTTTGCGAGTCCGAGCGGTCACGTTGTACCTAACGGACTTCGTGCGAGCGGAGATACACGAAGCCGAGAACGCAAGATTTCACCAAAAAGAATGCGGGTGAATGAAGCAAGAGACAGTCTCTCATTTTTGGTGACCATTTCACACCTACGAAGGACTCATCTCGCACTGGTATGACCACTTCCACCATTCTCCGGTTCTTTAAAACTTCAGTTTTACGTGTCTTTGGAGAAATGACGATATCATGTGAGACTCGAAGCAATTCTCGTAAAACTCATGAAGTTCGGCAGTTCGGCAATCCACGACCTACAGCCGTGAGGGTTTCATTCCTGACAGCCATTGAGTTCTCATCCATTTCGGTTTGTGGTTCATCGTGCTCAAGATCAAGAGGCTACCCGCGGATACTACTCCTTACAAGAGTCACAATGTCATTAAAGATTGAGAAAAAGAGCTGGAACTACAAGAAATGCATTCTCTCCGCATGCATCGTGATCCTCATGCTCCGGCAACTGCTTTCCGGTGACCTCAAGCATAATGTGCGGCAGAGACTAAGGGCTCTCTCGTTTGGCTCAGGAAGTAAATCCCTGTGCAGTGACAAGGGCACCGCCCGCGGACTCCACCAGGTCATTTCCTACAGCCTATTCCGAGGCGTAGAGAAGCCTGGCCCCTTCATGAACTTGATGTTACGAGATATACCCCGACAGATCCGAGTTTTCTATCCAGGTTGGCGACCGAAAATATTGCTCCAGATGAGAATATTTTTCGAGTCACGTTTTCTCCTTTTCTTTGGAGACTCTTTCACTCACGATTGTCAATATATCTATATATTAGATTATACTAATAATAGGGTAAGTCGGCCACTTGGCTGATCCTACTTGCTATAGGTCTTCCAAAGTAGCATTTTGAAAGTATCCATCCAGGAGCTGCCACTCAAGGCAGGATTTGGAGTAAGGGCTACTGGTGAAACTTCCACCTGGGTCATTACATCACATATCAGAAAGAGGCCCGGACATGACCCCCTCCGATATTGACGAGACATTTTCATGTCGTACCCCCCAGGGCCAAAAGTAAGAATGTAACATTTTGGCTTTTGGTATGGAGCCGTTTTGGCACAATAACTCATTACATTTTGTGAAATTTCAAAGAAGGGCACCCCTTCATGCCCATGTGAGAGAAAACTTTTCGGCCAAAACGAACGCAGGAAACGCCATTATTCTTTAAAAAGGTTAGACTTTCGAAGTTATTTAATATACTTTTTCCTCGAGGCGATATTGAGTAAAATAAAGCCATGTCAAATTTGCCAATTTTTGGCATAATCAGAATTTACAGTCAACATTTTCATAAACCCTATCATATTGTATGTTCTTTGAATCAGCGGGAAAAGATCTAATGATGTTTGTCTCATTTTGTCTCTACAGATTCCACTTCAGGAGATTTGTTGGCCCGAAATATGCAAAAATCACAAAGTACGGGAAAAAAAACCGTTTTCAATTGTGATGCCGTTTTCTATGCAGTTCAACAAATGTTAAAAATTTGCAGAATGTATGCAATTTACTTGAGGAAAAGAAGAGAGCAATTTCAAAGCTCATATAATTTTTTAAATGCACATCACACATTTTTATTCAGAAACACCTCACAATTACTGTCGTTGTTTTAAGGCAAAAATGCATACCGTTTTCATTACCTGTTCTTCACATTATTTTTCAAATAATAACTGTAATGAAATGGAAAAAATTTGGTGGGTAGATTTGGCGACATTGGGATACCTCTCCCGGAAGAGGATTTTCTTCTAAAGGGAATTCCACCCATGTTCCAATCCTCTTTGGACGTGGTTAACGTTTCCTAAAGGTATCTAATATATATAGACGATAGTGACTGACTGACTGACTGACGCTAATTCTAACCAAATTTTTTCCATTTCATTACAGTTATTATTTGAAAAANGGGTCGCTTTTCCAAATACATTTTTCCTGCCAGCAAAAACGGGAAACGTATAAGGCTGAAACTGGGTGACATGGAGTTCCATGATTCTTCATTTCAAAAGGAAAAAAAGAATTCGTTAAAACCCATCAGGGCACTTTTTTCAGTCCCATTTTCCTGAATTTTTTTTTTGATCCAACGAAACAGAGACAGAAAATATAAACTTACCTCAGAAGTACCTATTTGATGGATGAATATAGGAAAAATCCTACTTTTGAAATATGTCGCCTTAGCGTAGATTATTGAATGGAAGTATTTCAAAATGTAATCTCTACCCTTACTAAACGGGACACAAGAAAAGGTTTCAAGTTAGGCACACATAGAATTATAGAAGTAATGATTTTGATAAAAATCAAGACTTTCGTCCCCATATGTCACGTATTTCAATGGGGACGTACTTTAAATGCGTGTTCATCATTTCACAAAAAAATGAATGAATTAATCATTATCCAAGGTAATGGAGCGCCGAAGGCGCGACTATAGCTTGTTTCATCTATTCCATGCAGCCGCTCGACTTTCACATTTTGTTCCGAGTACTTGACCAACTTCTCGCTGGTCGAGACTTAGAGGATAATGTCAGCTGGAATGCTCACTTCGACAAGCAGGACGTTATTCTCCTTTTCGTAGATCGTGAAGTCAGACCTGTTGCAGACGATGGTGTGGGCTGTCTCTATGGGAATGTCCCAGAGAACTTCGGTGGGAGGGTATTCCATGACGAATTCGTTCCACCTCTCTGGGACATTCCTATCAGCACGCTTGCTGACACATCAATGGAAATACGGGAGTTGTTCTGGAAGTTAAGTGAATGTCATATATGTCATAATTCCCAAAGCAAACCCCAATGCCTTTTTTTCTACAGGATTTTGGAAGTTCCAGTGAATTTTTGCACAATTTTGGCCCTGCATGAGTGGTCGAAGTTTGCGAAAACGTGAGGCCCACCCCTTCGGGGGGAACAAAACCGTGTCGGAATGTCATGAAAGGCTCTGATTCGACTTAAACTTTTAGCAATCGTGTCATGTGTGATAGAGTCATGCATCATCACCAGTTACGAACTCAGAGACACGTTTCTAACGTAGAATTAGAATGTAGAATTTTATGCGCATCATTTTGCAGAAATTCTCACTGGCCTGTTTCTTTGTCGGACATTTTTTTAGGGACCCAGTGGGGTACTATATTTCTAGTTTTAAAGTTTTTGTGCAGCGTTTTCTTAATGCTGCCGTTCCAATGCCAACAGTCTCATCAAGGGTAATGTAGGTTATTTTTCGGTAATCTTCAATTAGATGATTGACTTTCTCCCCATTTGCATCAATGAAATCAGTTTTTGGACGCTCTTCACACAAGCATCGTCAAGATCAGTCGGACCTCACAGGAACCGTGCAAACCAGCCATACACAAAAGCTTTAAATGCAGTTCCGGTGTCATAGGCTTTAAGAAGCCTTACATGGTACTCAGACACATTTCATATGAACTTGAAGTTCTAGAAACCATTGCATGGAAATCACAGTCACACAGCCACACTTCAGGAGGAGTAGTACCCACGTTCTCGTAAATTTCGAGCACATGTGCCGGGCAAAAAATTCGGCAAAAATTCATTAGAACTTATAACATCCTAAATATGAAAAGGGGATAAAAAGTCAGCTTCTGCCATTATGACATACGAGGTCTGACAATAAAATAACGAGACTGACAACACTGTAATCCCTGTGGCAACCATGGGTTACTGGCGTTTGCTGTAATCTGTCAGCGCATGTCTTAAGTCTCTTCATTAACAAACTTGTGATATTTCTAGTGATTGCAGGGCAGAACCCCTTTTCCTAAAGTAGTGTTAGGGGCACTCGTAAAAAAATGGCGGTAATATTATGAACAAAGAATCAACGTCAAAGAATCAATCAAGAATCAATCAAATTCGGGAAAAAAATCTGAAGTCTTTGAAATGTTGAATGAAGCTTACGAAGATGACGTTGCGTCCAGAGCAAAATGTCTTTGACTGTTGTAAACGCTTTTCTGAAGGAAGAGAAGTTGAGTTTGACCTGGACGTCCGACAACTTCAAAATCGGATAGAAACATCGAAAATGTGAGAACTCTAGTGTGAAGTGATCGTCGTCTTGTCAGATTAATTGTCAGAATAAGCTATAAGTGTATACATGTAATGAAGCGGTTCAGTTCCGAATGGGTAATGAGGTGAACAGAGGATCGTCAAGGAGACGTTAAGCTCACAATAGACTATTCAAAATTCCACCTATTACACGGCCAGCGTAGCGGCCGCAGGCCGCTAGTATTAATTATAATAGTCTACCTTGTGAGTGACAGAAACTGTCGTCTGTAGAGAATAATTATGAAAGCATGAAATGACGGGAAAGCTATGGAAGATCAAAAGTACCGTTGAGAAAAGGAAATAAATAAGTACTCAAGACCAACCGCTTTGAACGCGCCGAGAGTGGCTGGATGACGCGGATAGCGCCTCCAGGGGGCACGAGAAACGAAAGCCAAAGCAAAAGGGCGAATGACCGGGAGGGTCTTGGCCCCTCGTGAAGGCGAATGCCGTGATCGATGGGGATGGAGCCGCCGTCTCGACGAACCACGGTCATTCCAGGCCAGAGGCAGGCTGTCGACGGGACTGAATCCACCTTCGACTCGGATGTCCGCCCTTTCCTGTCTTTCCGTGTCGCCATAGAAAAGTTACTCGAACGAAATATTCCTTGTACTTACGGGTGAATTGGTAAACCATCAGAGTCATACTTTGAAATGAGTAACTGCGCGTCTCTTCGCGCTTGCATCCAAAAGTGCGTGATATCCATGGACACAAGAGAGAAGTGAAGTATCAATTTTTTTTTAGAAAAAGGTAACCATGGTCCCCATGGTTGCAGCTCGAGTCATCGAGGTCTGCAGGTAGCTGTACCATCAATAATAACTTTCGAGAAATTAATCTCGCTTCGGAAGTGACCAGCTTAAGTGCGATTTAAGAAGACGCTGTTCTGGTCTCGCCAGTCGGCTGGAACTTCACGATCCAGTCTCATGCAGGAGTTCTATATTACGTATGAGTGCATTGCCAACATTTTCGTATCAAGTCCTTCACTCACACAGGCTGGAAAACTCTCTCACAGGAGATATAATTTATTACTGTGCTTCATAGTTTTGCAGTGAACATCTTTTGATGACAGTCACTAATTAGTAGCTCCAACTATTTAAATGATTCAGAAGCTTTTAAAGATTCGGAATCCAGCTGTTTTAAAAAGGTGAGGTCGAAATCATGACACATTTTCACCCAATTCAGGTATGAGAATCGACAGGGAACCAAAGCAATCCCGGCGTCGGGCCTCATGAAGAGCCTCTAATTAGACCATTCGTAATATTTATTCAATTTCTGACTCAAACGGAGAAAGTAGACCCATTATGGCTAGAAGACTCGGATCTTTTCTGGCATCCCTGCTCGTATTTCTACATGGCTCGTATCCTGCGATTCGAGCGGTGTCGTCCCATTTCGAGCTGGATGATGGGGTCATCCAAGGTCATTCACTTCATGATGACCTCGGATGAACATGGTTCTGAGGTCGGGTTGTGCTGTGGAATTTACTGATTGATCGAGTCCTGGTTCGTCATCGTCTTGCACGCTCCGACCTAACTTAAGTTCGAATATCTTGTTGCGAAGCGTGAATGTTTAGACCCTAAGACAATTTTGTGGTCTACTCCATTGGAGACCTGGTATAGCAACGCCCTCAATGGGAGTCCCCACAACCGCATCCATCTCAGTGATGGATTATGAACGGGTTTTGTTTCGTTTCGGCAAGTATGGGAATATTATTTGTCCATTTGCGCAGGGAATAGACTCTCAATGGTGGAAGTTCAATATGTGGAAACTAATTATAAGAACTTTTCCCGAGAAGTTTATAAACGCGTTCTGCGATACTACCACATCGGGATTTACTTCCCAGCAAGCACATGCAATCGTTACACTTACAGATGCCCTTGCGACCGTTCACAAGTCGACATCCGCATCTGCAAAATAGGCTCGTACACGCAGGCTCTCCCGCTGCAACTCGGCACGCTTTCAATTCCGCGTTCACGGTCATTGAGCATCCGTCCCGATTCATTGAACCGGACCGATTCAACGCACCTTCCTAAAGTCACATTAAAGCTGCAGCTCTTGGAATCTTTATGATGTGAGTCATGCGACTGACGAAACGGGTCTCTCAGCCCCGAGAGACGCGTCTTCAAGTCCCCCCCCCCCCACTTTATATAGTGGATTTTGTCCTGTCGTTCTCTTGTGTGGAATCTTTTCAGCATGAACGTGATTGCTGATCTATTTTCACTCTGTAAAGTCAAATTATGTTCCGACATAATCAATTTTAGTCTTTATTAAAACATTTTAAACACCTAAGCCTAGCTTATCGATCACGAACGTTTCGCGAAATGATAATTTGAGATGATGTCTTTCGTCACGTTTGGGAAAAAGCATCGTCGCTCCTTTGCGAATTTCTTCAGATCGACAAATTCTTTTCCCTTCGACTTCTCGGTGTCGTGAAGGCGTCTGCACACTTTGCAGCCTCGATCCGTTTCAAAACGCACGACGTGGTCGGACTTCCATCGGAAGTACTCTCTGTACGCGGTTTCGTTCTGGTCCAGGTACGTCAAGTACTCGGCCAGACTCTGGACGGAAGGGAAGTCCATGACGTTGATGAAGGATTTCGGCGGGGCCAACGAGGAATAATTAGCTCCACCGAGAACCACGGGGATCCACGGGAACGTGAGGGCGATGAAAAACTTTTCCGTCGCATAGTCCTGGCAGATGGCGTTTTCAAAGGACAAAAAGAATTTATACTTCGTTGCCAAGTACCGGTGTGCATCGGCGAACGATCCCTTTAATTTTCTTTCGCCGCATTTTCCATATAAATGGATCGTGAGGTTCTGTCGTTGGAGGTCTCGGATGAGGTTGTCACGTTTGCTGAAAGCATTGCAGTGGCTGATGAGGGAGGGTCGTTCTAAAGAGGGTCTACTCTGAACCCAACTTAGGCTACTCGACAACCGAAGAGCGAACCTGTGTATGGGCATAAGATTGGGATCCAGTCGCAGACTAAGCATCCAGTACTGGGTCAGCTACCCCATGTTCAAGGCGGGCCGGAGGATTGGAGACTCTTGTGCGAAGAGGGCCCAAAAAACCGGTAAGGCAAAGCGGCCGTGCTACCTTCTGCCTCAAGCCAGGGTAGAGTCGGTCCTCTTCTAGTGCTCTAGCCGGGCAAGGTCCTTCCTTTGTAAAGGCTTCACTTGCGCTGTCGCCATCTGCGCCTTCCCGGCAGGATCGGAGCACACGAGATCGGATTCGAACTGATACAACCGCTTCCAGTTCTCGTGAGAGTCGAGGATGGGATCGTATAAGAGGATGATCTTTCGGTCGATCGAGAAGATCCTCGCGATGACGGCACCACCGCGTTTCCTGGTCACTTCCATGCATATGTAGCACATAATCACTGCAGTGATGATCGCGAAGAACGACCTCGCCGTTGGGAAATATTTGTGGGATAGCCATCTCTGGATCCACTTGATGGGTGATCTGACTTCCGAGGCAACCTCCTCCATTCTGATTCAATGCACATCCACTCAAAGGGACTCGTTAGTGGAGCCGCTTTCCGCTGTGCGAAAAGCGCACAGCGCAGCAATGTCATGGGGGATTCTTCACTGGTTCATTCGTTTCCTTTTCCTTTTCCTCTTCCCTCAAGACTCACTTACCGGCTGATTTCGTATGCAAATACGCCTCTGTCCAAGTCCCGGCATCGGAGAGGCCACAGCTGGGGAATGACTGCCGGGAACTTTCCCTTGTGCTTTATTCTTCCTTCCGTTTTCAGTAATGAGATGCAAAGTGCAACATCTTTTAAACCTGTCTTGAAGTATATAGGGCCCCGTCGGTTCCCACATCATCATTCCCATCACCTCCTCTTTCGGGGCTTTTTCATTACTCAACTAAGGACAAACAGAACGTAAAAACCAGACTGCTCCCGGGAGATGTGAGCCATGGAGTTTCCATATTTGCAATTCAGATCACGTCGTTCACAGGTGGCCACTGACTTACCAATTGGCGCCTCGCCGCCTCGCTCTACTCAATGAACGAGTTCCCCAGAATTCTACGTTTATAATTATACCGAATGCTTTTCCTTGAGGGCTAAGGGCCCAAGGACGTGGAAAACCGCAATCGGGTGGTCACCGACCGCAATGATTCATGATTTCTAGGGTCAACGCCGCGGAAGAATAACGACTGCGAACAGGAAGCAATAGCTTCGCGGAATCCGCGGTCATGACCGCAGATTCCACGAAGTTCGTTCGGCGCGTTAGGAATATGCGCGAAATCTAGGTTTCGCGCGTATTACAAACGCGCAAGGCTTACTAGGCCATGCCTCTCTGGGTCATAGGCTAGACCACAAAAACCGATGGTTCCTGACATTTCAGACACCCTGTATATTGCGTCATGCAGAAGGAAGCGAGAACAGAGTCGCAAATCGACCACATCTCGACTTGGAGCCGACCCGTGAACCCAGTTCACTTCACAGTCCAAGAAGCCAACGACGGCTCGTGCCTCTTCCCGTCCTTCAAGAACGAGATGATGCCGAGCCGCGACGTGTCCTTCGTCACCTTCAGCGACGTTTGCAAGGTGGAGGAGGTGTGCATCCTCTTCCTCATCCTTTCGGCCCGGGACTACACATTCCTAAAAAATTCCGAGCGTTTGGGGGGTAAAAAGTGAGCACACCGTGGGTTTTCCGAATTTATTCTCTTATCACTCACCAGTTTCTCCCTCATCGCTCGTATTGAAGTGAACACCTTGAAGTTCTTCGCCAGGCCACTAGAGGAAGGTAAGGGTCTCGCTTTTCGCACAGTACACAAAAGGTCCCTTCCCTCTTTCCCTGGAATCGTCCCTCGCAGGATTGTTTAGTACCTCCCCAAATGTCTCGCCGAGTCCCATTATAGGAATCAATAAACACGGAGACTTCATCATTTGCTATGAACATATTCAAGCCATATTCATAGAGTCCATGAACAAGCTCATATTCCTATTGAGAACCCTTTAAAACTCATAAGATTTTATCCGCATGGGAGATCTAGAATATAAAGAGAGTGTTCGTGAACTTCATTCAACCATACCTCAATTGGATGAGGTAATGAAGGACTTATATCCGGACACTATGAAACCATGTGAGGTGGTCCACCCTCTGACATATGCTGTAATCAGTACAGTCAGAAGTAGGTCAACGCCTGTACTGTACGAGAGCGAAAGTGACGCAAAGTATATATGAGAATTTGCGTATTTGCATGAAATCCCTATCTCTTTCTGACGGGAGCGTTTTTACTCACGGAGAGCAATTTTACTCCTTGGTGATGGAGTAAATTCGCTCCTTTCCCAGAGTGAAAGGGGAGTGAAACTGGAGTTAGCGATTTTACTCTGTTCCGAGGTGATTAAAAGTTGACGGCGATGACTATATGAATATAGATAAGTTCTATATGTTCTTGGAGAGGAAGGAGTTATGTCAAGGGAACGAACAGTGTCTCATCGGACGACTTGTGATTGTGTCTCCGGAGATGGAACGCCGAGATCCAACCACCCAGCTGAGAACGCCAGCGGGCCGACACCGTGTGAAATTCCTGGCCGGCCCGTTGTACGTCACGACTACGACCTCGCGCTATCCTTTGTAGAAGCCCCGCGCTCGGAGCAGTTGAGCCACTTCGAGGACGTGTTCTACACGCACGCGGTCGCCAAACTGGTGAACGCCACCTTGGTGCTCATCGACCTAGACGACTTTTGGATGCCTGCCACCCTTGACCAGGCCCGAGCGTACAAGGGAGAACTCCTGCTCGAAATGGAGCAAGTGGAGATCCACATCCGGCGGGTGTTGTTTATGCAATTTGGATGCATCACGAAAGGGCTAGAAGCATCATGCGGCGCACCATAACTCTGGAATTAAAAAGTTAACGAAGAAATAGAGCGCGGTCGAGCGGTGCTTCTATCGTAGTCTGCGTGTTTATGGAAAAAATTGAAAAAATTGTTCATCATAAAAATATTCAATTAAATTTTGCTTGTTCAATTAAAGAATTGGTCACAAAAGGGCTGCACATCTGTCCGACTTATACCCATGAGCGGTGTCGGAGTCAAAAGTGAATCTACTCCTGTGGCATATATCCCAGAAACCATCGAGCTGCCAATTCGTCGGGGAATACACGAACATCGTATGGGACTAGAATTTGGGTCATTGTTGTTCCATCAGGCCTTTATTATAAATAACGTAACTTAAATTTGTATGGAGATTATTAAGGATTGACATGCCTGACCCAAACCTTCCAGGATGTGCGACGCACGGCTCAGAACGTGAAGGTCAAGGGGCGAAAAGCAAGACCCATGTGTTCACACGATGGGGTATCAGCTGTTCGGCCGCATTCCCATCCTGTAGGTTGAACACCATGCGCATGCTTACACACTCCATGGGAAACTAGCCATTTGGCCCATTTCCCATCCTCTGAAGAGCAATGCGCATCAAGGACGCGCAAGTGCATTTGCAAATTTAATTTCTCTTACCTCTCACAATGGAGCCCAGTGGCTCAAGTCTCATCCAATGCGGGACATCACGGAATGACTGCACAATTTGAATGACACCGATGATGGGTTGTGCAGTGCATACAGGAAATTAAGCCTGGAGTTCAGCTTTGCAAAAATGATCGACTATTTGAGAAAGTTCAAGTGCAATGTGGATGCCTCTAACGTTAGGAAAAATATTCTCACCTGTTGCAATGGTCCTAGCATCTGACTTTTCATGTTTGCCAGGTAGGATTGCATGGTTGGAGTTATGCCGGCAGTGAATTCAGTTGAAGTGTTCTTGTAGTCTCTTAGCTTTTGAAGGTACAATACTGGTTCCTGGGGATAGACCGATGCATACCTGGTAGTTTAATTCCATAAGTTACTTGCTAATAAAACATATTTGAGGCTGCATATAACCGCCATGGAATGCTGGGTGTCTGGAGAAAACACATTCCAAGCGTGGACTTTTGTTTTCAGACATTTCTGGGAAGTAATTTTGGATGGATAGTCCAGCTGCATTCCAATCAGGAGGCACCAGAACACCGAATGCATTGAGTGCTGGAGTCGTCTGGAAGGTGGAAATGAATCAAGAAGTGAAAGGGAGAAAGGCATTCCACACGTTCCTGGTTAATAATTTCATGAGCAACTCCAAACCTGAGAAAGGCTTCTACAACTGCACTCCTGCAAAAGTGCCATTTCATATTAGGAACCGCTTGAAGTTATAAAACGAAAATCAGTCCAATCCAATTTAATTTAAGACAAATTTTATAATGTCAGGGATGCTTAATGACCTCAACTAGGGATATTAGTCAGCCATTGCACCATCCTTACCTGTAGACATACATATCCAAGATCTGGGCCAAGGCACTCCCTGATGTATTGAATATCATGCTCATTGGGGCACCAGGCTTCTCCAGCATGCATTCGAATGTGCACATGTGCGATTCCTTTGGATTTCCTGAATCGGAATGAATGAGGCTTGATCTGTCCACGAAAATGATGTGGAAAATGATCTGGATGACAGTCTTGAAGTTGTGGACGGCATTCAATTCTTCAGAATGAAGATTTTCAGGCCTCCCTCTTCTTTTAATCACTTGCAGACACGTCATCAAATCTGTAATTGAACAGAAAGATAAATTTAATTCTTTTTTAATGTGGCATTCAGAATCAAGCCAAAACTAGGCAAAGAAAATTACCATTTACTGTGCAGATGTCTCTAACACTCAGATAATGGTTCACTGAGCTGAAGAGTTGGTCAATATCCTCATGAGTATGTCCAACTGGATGAAAATTGAAGACCACCTTTAACAAAAAAAAATCAGCACACGGAATGTGGAGTGTCCCAAAAAGTCTGTTGGAAACGGGATTTCTATCATTTCGAGGATCCCTAAGAGTGTCATTCACCTCTTCAAATATTCCTTCCTTTACGAGTAATGAGCCAGCGCGCAGAGGTATTTGTTCTTGTTCTCCCTGGTACAATTGTCCATCTACAGGAAGAGTTTGGGCTTCAAATACTCCTTCACATGAAGTAGGGTACGAAGAATGACCTCGATTGTCAAATTGGAATCATGGGGATATTGACCCATGTCAACGTATGTGAACTCGAGGATCCCCTTGCCCGTGTATACCATCACTCCTACAAAGGTTAGAATGAAAGTGCATCTACAAAATGGCAATTTTCACACAAAACCAGTATCACTTCATTCAACTTATACCTGTAGAATTGAACTGTGTGTGCCAAGATGTAAGTTTACGCGGCTGTCTGTTAGATCAAATGTTACCATGAAAACATTACATTCAAAATATATGGAAGAGTTGAATCACCTTCAATATGAGTGACAAGCTTTGGCAAGCTATTCGTATGCTCGTCTTCTTGGGTGAACCGAGGAACATCTGTTTTCTTCTGATCCATCCCAACTACCACCATTGCAACCCAATCACCATTCTCCAGAGACAGAACCTTGTGATGTGTGTAGTTGGATCGCTGCAACCTGTTGACCACAGGGTATCAATACAAGTTCTCAATTCATAAGCAAAACAATATGGAACTAAATTTAAAGTCAAATACAGAAATATGAGCCAAATGCGTCGCTTTCCCGGGCGTTGCTCAATACGTACATCATTTGAAGATAGTCACAGCGATATCCTTCATTTTATGTCTGCCACAGAGAAACATTTCCACATAAAATTACCAAGAGTTTTTTTGCGTTGTGAAGACATAGTAGTTTAATTTATTGGCAACGTCAATGCGCTAGGTTCATACACTCGTATTGAAATTTAACTAATTTCTTTTCAAAATAAAATTGCAAGAAATCGCAATTTTCTTGCAAAAAAAGTAGAATAAACCAGCAAGGTAAATTATTCCCTTATAAATTGTTATTCCGCTATTGCTATTTTTATATCCTTTGAATTCCCGTTAATGCACAGTTAACACAAATGGGATGCCGTGTTAACGTTTTGAAGTAGTTGACACAGTTACGTACTGACCTAAGAATATAGTTATTGCCGACCAATTGAAAATGACCTCTCATGACAGAATAAAACATCAAAATAGGTATAGGATAGCTCACTCAGCCATCTTCAAATGCCTTTCACGAAGACCTTCCAAGTCTCTTCGGGCTTCCCCAGTCACAGCTCTCCACTGTTTCTTGATTTGGGTGCATGTGCCACAACTCAGGAAGGCGTTTGGCTGTAATAAAAGTCAGATGAAATATTACTTCGATAATATCTCCATCTCACTCTCTACTCAGTTATGCCAAAAATGATCAAAGCTAATTGGAATTCAAATACCTTGTTTCAAGGAATGTCGTTATTCAATTACGTATGCCTGAATGGCAAGAGTCCCTCACCTTGGCGATTGAGATATTCATGTCCTTCACGAGAGAAGAAAAACGACGTATTTGAGAAGGTTCTCTTTCAGGCATCCCTTAGCAACGCAGCTTTCCTGCATGCGTCTATAAAGTTGCTTGATCGTGAATCCTTGGACGTGTATCTTCTTGGTTGGGCATGGTGAATGTTGTCCATGGAGTGTGAGGAAGTTCATCAGCCATGCTCGAGCAAATTCCAACTTCGGCTTCCTCCGTGGCTGCATTGGGAGGTGAGATTCCTGCCTCCTCTGTAATTTTTTCCATTCATTTTGTGTTACACGAAATAAATTCAAGCAACAAAGTCTGCAGAGATTAACGCCCTCATACGAGAGAGTCTGGCGACTGCGAGAGGAGTGTCTATGGATCAACTCCGAAAGAAACTTCTTTTCTCCTTGTCGTACATGTCGTCAAGCTGCCTGTCCATGTCGTACAGATCCTCACTGGCCATTCTCCCCAAGCAGCACCTCAATCGGTAGGTCCTCGTTCTGAGCTTTGGATTCTTCATCGGAGTCGAATGCGGTCTCTCTGCTAGGGAGGTGCCGTCATCTGCAAATGATGCATACATTTGATCATATTTCTTGAAGTGTGAAGTCATGAGGACCTTTTCGCACTGGAAAAATGCGAATACTTCCAACAATGAAAAATATTTGGAAGTGAGAGGCAAGTTTAGTCGCTCAGTGAAAATCTTTGCCTCAGAGCGGTTGGGAAGTTGAATTGCTCAAATAACGATGTGAACTAGCACAAATTTTAGATTTAAATTTCGTCATTGATCTGAAGTCACCACATACTCACCAATCTCAAAGTCAGCAGAATCATCCAATTTTTTCTCCCCGTCTCCATGTACTGCTTCCCCTGGATAACAGAGGCCAAAAAATAAAAACTGGAAGGAAATATGTTGCAATCGCACAATTTTTTTTATCTCATTGCCTCAATTTGAAAAAGACAGATTCCATCCATACCTCTCCGTGAAGGGGTCTAGATTATCTGTGCAACCAGTAATGGCTTCCAGACGTTAACATTATTTTTTACTCATGTTATGTATGGTACCCAGTCGAGCACGAGTGAAGAGATGCCAAAAAATATTGGATATGACTTACATGTAAATGAAGGAAAAATGCAGTTTCAAGTGGTGGTACCGTTGTTCCAAGGCTCCCTCCCAAGACAGTTGCTTCCAGCGAAGGAGCAAGTATCGC
Source organism: Darwinula stevensoni (assembly GCA_905338385.1). Taxonomy (NCBI): domain Eukaryota; kingdom Metazoa; phylum Arthropoda; class Ostracoda; order Podocopida; family Darwinulidae; genus Darwinula; species Darwinula stevensoni. Next base: position 54,665 of record CAJPEV010000544.1, on the reverse strand, counting down.
CGTGTCGGCAGTGTCATTCCAGTTTACATCCAGCTGTGTCGTCGTCGATACTCTGCATTAGAAAATAAAGATTAAGAAGTCCGTATCAAAAGTTCAATCCATCAAAAATTAACATTTTCCGTTATTGTTCACTGCACAGATTTACTAATTGCAATTGTAGCCAGCCTATTTTGCAAAGCAAGTCCATGAAAATAGCAATAATAAAATAGAGAACGCTAAACAAAATATATTGAGATGCCGTACCCATAGCATAATCTGATGACGAAGATCTCACTGGTGAAGGCATGGAGACAAATGTTGAGACTGATCCATTGTGGGTGACCTCAGCATGTCGAAAGCTCTTGGAAATACCTGAAAAGCGGGATCGAAAGAAACCCAAATTTCATTCCTTAGGCATTTTTCTTATCACAACCGAAATTATCCGCAGATATCACTCGCACACATGACTCGTACCTAAGACATCCTCACGCACAGTGATTGACTTCATTGGAGAAAGAATCATCAAGATCGTCGGTGACGTTCTGTTTAAGAAATCGCCACCCCCAAGGTTGTCTGAAAATTTCATGAATTTCATTTAAAGAGGCGAAGATATAAAAAAAAGGCTTAAAGAATCATTATCCCATGTGATCTATGGGATGGTAACTCGTGACCACTAGAAAGGGCTAAAGTATTTCAACAAGAGGTTCTGCATTTTGACATGCGTAATCCTACAAATGGAGGAATTCAGAATTCACACTCACTGGAGGAAAGCGACGTCATGTTTCCAAATAATGTGGCATGTAAGTCTTCTTTCTCTACGACAGGGAAGGAAGCGGGGTTTACCTGATACTGTACGTTCTCATGCGCTGGAAAAGAAAACCACCTTGGAAGGTGATTAGCAGAGGGAAGGATGATAAGAGGAGGAGAGCTATTACTGCTGAGAAGAGCGAAGAATTAATTTTTTTTTCAGAGGGAACGAGCAACAGGGAAATATCTCAAAAGAGAATAATATTCAGACAGTGGAAGACGAATTTGAAAGAAAATAAAGGAAAGAAGAAGCAGAGCGTTTTGAGAAACAAGGTGCAACAGGACTTTCAAGTATGGAAGAGAACAAAATAAATGAAGGGTGACATGCAAATGTGGTGAGCTGAAGGGATTTCGATCCAAGCGAATTCACTGCTGTCCAAGCCGAAGACACACTGCCCTGCGACAAGGCTTAAGCGAGACTGAATGCACTGGCAGACTGGTAGACTGGCAGTCTGGCTAAAGCTAATCGGAATAGGGGAAGGACCCCGTTTGGCCTCAGGATATGACTCTTTCCCGAGGCTATGACCCGCGACGACTACCTCCTCTCTTCCTCATGCCCATATTCCTTATCAATGGCAACCATGAACAAAATAATATTGTGCTTTCTACCACCATTGCATCGAATGTGGATTCCGTGGGCACGTGGATTCCGTGGTACACGTTCATGAAATATTGAGCCGTTCATAAATTCGATACCGACATAACAATCTCCAATATCATATATTTTCCTCTTCGTTTGGAGATGTCCCCTTAGCAAAATGTCTTCAACTGTACTCTCTATCATAACAAGGGTCGAAAGAACGGCTTTTCTGCTTGGTTTTTTAAAAGGGAAATTTGCACTTTTCAATAAAACTTACTATTTAATTCTGATGGAAAATTTTGGCGAGGCTTTCGCCGATCATCTTTGATATTGAGTACAACTGGAGTTCCTGGCCTGGCAGATATGCGCTTACACCCGAACCCAAAATAATTGCTTCCGCAATTTCCTTATATGCCAAATTTCAGCAGTTTCGGTTCTATAATATTAAATTGAGACACACTGTATAAATTATGAACTCATGTCTATCAGATGAAGGGGGTGAGAACTTTCCATACTCAGAAACCCCAATTTTCCTTTATAACAATTTTGAGTTCTGTCTCAGAGGATTCCGGGGATAACGTATCAATTTCCATCTGCCACGCTTTGGACCAACAATCGGGGTTGTCTTGCGTCTTCGGGAACCTGCAATTGCATGTATGCAAATTTTCAGGGAGTGCTGCCTCGTAGCATTCGGGTGATGCACATCGTTCGAATTTTGAAAACCTGAGGATTCTATAGGACGAACCCGACCCGCGGATCGGGCCGGCAGCTCAGCAGGCTATCAAGAATCCTGTCAGTGCATTAGCTTGCACCCATCAGAAGAATATTTTTCTCCAGCCGCTTACAGCTGCTGGCAAGGACACCTCGTTCCGTCAGCTCTCGATGCCTTCACGTCATTATATGACGTCGCTCTCAGGCAAGCAGCTGACAGCAGAACGTGGTGAACTATGAGAGCACTGAACAGCCCAGTACGAACGTGACGTCATAGGATAGCTGGAAGCGTCAGCAGACGCAGGAGAGTCTCTAAGAAAAAGGTCGAACCCAGAGACCCCGAGTTCTGAAGCTTAGAGGCCTGAGTGGGCTGCGGGCAGGCGTGATCGACCATACACGAGCCGCGGATGGGGTCCGCAAAGCTCGGCCAGGCGATTGAGTTTCGGGTCGGGTAAGAGCACGATTCGAATCGGGCCGATCGGGTCGGGTTCGGAAAAGTTCAGCCGTGGAGACCTCCGGCGGACTGACGGAGGACGTCGGCTGTTTTGATATAGATTATTATATATTATTATGTTTTATATGATACACTATGCAAACAGTCGGAGTCATCTCCAGATTATACCCTTAGATGGTTCTGACTCACTTTTTCATTTTCATATCTGAATAAGGACCTTTCAGAAATGCGTTTAAGTGACTATGATGAGCTGAAATCGGCCGTGCAAGAATGGTTTGACAACGTAATAAATCTTTTAAAAGAACCAGTGTCAGAATGTTCTATGATTGTTTGCAGCAGGTCATTGGGCACGATATTCATTACATTGAATATTGATAATATAATACCTGTTTGTGCTTATTTTGTTGGTGAGGCCGAGAGCTTACTGACGGACCTGGTTTCTATGTGCCTTCCTCAAGGCAGTGGAGTGCGAGGGACCAGCGGATAATCCTTTCTTCGCTGCCACTTTGGCCCTAGGGCACAATCTTGGCTGGAATTTGAGGTTTCCCCTCTCTTTTCTCCCCTTCACCTCCTCCGCTTCATCTTTGGTGCCGCGGGCACACATTAAAGAATATGCACCCTTTTCTCAAAGTGGGTGTGTGGCCAATTAGAGTCTGGGTTGATGGCAGTTTCCTGTTTACATCCCTCTCGAGAGATCTTCGTGAGAATCCTGATAAGAAAAGAGAATGGCTTCCCTTGTCGATGAATTCCGCCGCTCGAAGACCCCTTCGACAAAGATTTATGGGTCCTACAGGCAAAATTCGGGGAGCGCAGAAAAGGATCTATATTTATTTCAGAAAAATTTCCAAACCCCAACGACTTTGCAAAAAAATTATCTATTTTTGTCCCCACCCCACCACAAGGAATCTTCAAAGAAATTCTGCTTGTGATGAAAAAGAAATAAACTTTCCTTCATTTAGCCAATGCCTTGAAATTTTTCAATGTAATTATTCACTCCTTTGAAAGAAATGGCCTTGAATGTGCCTTGGTTGTGTATGAGTGCAATGTCCATAGATTGACTGTTATTCGATGGGCGGGAAATTATATCCATACTGAACCAAGCTGGCACCTCATCCTCGAACAGCTTTTCTTTTTAGCTGAAATTCCAGCTGAATTCCAGCCCTTCCACATTTTACGCAGATGAAACTGGATGTCGCTTGAGGGATTGTTTTGTTTAGCACCTTCGGGGCATTCGTATCAAATCTTCAGAGCCAGTTCTATCTTATTTCTGTCTTCAAAATCACTCTGTCGATAATATCCGAGTGGAGGGTCTACATCATTCTCACCCTTCCCAGGAATCTCGCCGTTCGATAGATAATCGTCTTAAATTTCGACTTGGTACCATCTCTCCAGATAGCATCAATCCTTCTATCCATGTGTCGTTAGGTTCCTTATTTCCTTTCCCCAACCCAACCCCCCTTTGTTTTCTCTCATCTCTTTTTCCTTTTTTTCTTATTCCTTCTGGTACTAAAATCCCATCCACTTGAAGGCCTACAAGGCCAAGGATCTTGGAAACTTTTTCCCTCATCTTTTCAATAGATCTTTTTTTTAGTAAGTGCTGAATATACATCAGAACCGAATATTGAGCATTTACCAAGTAATTAAATAAGATGACTATGCGTGTACCTGAGAGTATCAGAGTTCCAAAGAGATTGGAGTTTCTTCCCGATTTCGGATAATTACTTCAGTACCAGATTAACATGGGAATACCGGGAGAGACCAAAGAAAGCGCGCCCCTGTTTGAATTTTATGGCACCTCTGAAACAGTAGCTAGGACTATAGAATTCCTTTCATACACACTTCTACGCATCTTTTGAGCATTCGAAAAATTGGCTTGTTATCTCCATCCGTTTTGACACAAGTGATTTTACAAAAACAACTGGAATTTTATTTTTGCACTCGCACCTGGACGCTGACGGGTGGACCTGTCCCACCCATGAAGAATGACATTTATTCTCAGGAAAATTTCCTCTGCACTTCAGAATTCACCCCATTTTTTTTCAGCAAAGAGCATCATTTTCATGGGGAGATGGAGGAGCTCTAGCCCCAAATTTGTGCGCTCCACGCCTACTAACTACTCTTCGGCTGATACGTTTCCTAGCACAAAAATTAAATTCGAGTCACCTTCGCGTTTTCGTTCCTGTGTTAAAACGACTGGACAAAAGCGACAAGAATTTTAGGACGTTGCGAGGTTACGTAGAATTACGAAGGGCGTACGAAAAGTATCTAGACTCAACACATTCGGTCATCTTGTGGGTCATCATGAACCTTCTCCACTAGGTCCCCTTTGAGGTGGACGCATTTCTGCCACCGCGATTCACACTTGCGGATTGATGCCCAGAACTAGAGGTGAGTTCGGACTGCCTTTCCCGAGTCCGATCCGATTTGAATCCAACTTGCATTCTACCCTAACCGAACCGAACCTGTTAGAAGCAAACAAATCCGAATCCGAACCGAAGCCGATTCAATATTTCTCGCATGAGGCCGACCGAGTCCAATCCGATCCGCGGTTATCCGGAAAAATTCTAAATTTTATACTGAAACCTGTTCGTTCGCAGAGCGATAGAACATTATGGAATGTTCAGATTCGTGCGGCGGCTATTCACAAGCCAATTTGCTGCACATAATTTTTATTTTGCATTGGGATGGTGCACACCGCGGGAGTTCAAAGACCACTAGGCACGGAGAAATCCAACGCAATACTGCAGTGGATCAGGGAAATTAATTTTTTTTTGTGACGAGAGACTCGAGCAGGAAGTCAGTCTTCCCGTGGCAGAACTGCTACCTTCTTTCTCCATTCGTATAAAAATCTATTGTCTGGACGTGGAATTGACATTTCTGGATCCTACAGCCTTTTCTCAGTGCATAATTGGCAAGCGAGCAATCTTTCTTACCTCTTTCGGCTCATCCCAAAATTTCAATGCAGTTTTATCGGGTTGTTCCGGATTTTTTTTTTCAATTGAGTAAATCCGACCGTATCCGATCCACAGGAATAGTTTTACAACCGAGACCGATCCGATCCGACTCGAATTCTACGGTATCTAACCGAAACCGACCGAAATCCGCACTGACACCGTCGGATCCGATCCGAACCGCGGATTATCCGAATCCGGACTCACCTCTGCCCTGAATCACTCCTTGCGGATCTTGTTCAGCGCTGTCTTCGTTTCTTCTCACCGCGATTCACACTTGCGTTATCAATCCCTAAGTGTGAATCGCGGTGGCAGAAATGCGTCCACCTCAAAGGGGACTACGAGGAGAAGGTTCGTGATGATCTACAAGATGACTGAATGCGTTGTCGGAAAAAAACGGAAAAATGCAACAATATAATACTCAAGTCTGATTAATCCTTGTATCGCGGGTTCTAGAATATTCCGGGTTCCAGTGGGCTACATGTATGCAGGAGCCACATCAGATAAACCCATCCTGTGGCAAAAAATGACATTATTGACCTCAATCAGGATCATAACTAGCGGGGTCTCGTCAAATTAAAATCGTCGTAATTATCAACACTAACCAAGGATTTAAATTCTCGGGTCGGGAAAGAGGCATGCCTTCTCGTCCCTTTAATTTGTCCTGGTATGATACAAATAATCAACAAAATTGATATTGAGAAAAATATGCTTTGTATGAAGCGTCTTTGGCCACAAATTGAGTATCTTGGAATAATTATTGAGGCCTGATTATTCGTCTGAAAAAACGGAGTGAATTCTACAAGGGATGATTACTGTTTGATGGACAAAATAAGTCATTTCCAAGTGCATTGGTTTCTTTTAAAGGCAATTGCATGGATTATGCTGTCATGCCGGTCAAAGGGCCTCTAGGAGGATATTATTGCCCGTATTATGAGCATTTTTAAAGCAATTATGCAAAGAAATTCGACAATTGCTTACTTGAATTCTCAAGTCTTAATTGAATCTTGTTCATAGTGTCGCCTTCGTCGTGGTCGACATTATTTCTCTCATTAGAACTCGTCTCACAATCCATTTCCTTCGCGAATGGCCCTCTCCCGACACAGTGAACATTCTCCAATCCAAAGTGTTTTGTTCAATTTCAATAAGGTTTTCGCTCGTGAGTTATTGAGCTGAGTAACCAGTGAGCAGTTACGATTAAATTAAGCTAACCCTGTCGGTTCACTTCTCTTATTCGGACCTACGGACCATAACGTTTCGATAGCATCAATTACCATTATTACTCATTATTCAAGGTCGGTCCTCTTGTGCACCATCACAAAACCACTTGTTAGTTGTTCTATCCTAAGCAGGAATGTTACTTGAAATGTGTTATTTCCTTGGAAAAAAATATAAACACCTCCACTCAACTCGGAGGCTCCTCGTGCGGAGATAATAACAGAATGGAGAAAGTTCTGCAGCTCATGGTTGGTTTGAAGTTTTGAAAGTCGTTGAATGTGGTCACTCTTTCTATCTGTCAGCGCAGGCCACTGTTAATCGAATTCTCGGTAAAACCTCACAGTTATTCTTTTCTTTCCTAACATCGTGTCACCTTTGTTCTATTTTTTATTTGCTTAAGGCATTTCGGGGCATGGTTTCTATCAATGCCTTTAGGCGCCAGAGTCATATCATTCACTTGATTCGTGAGACAGGTGGAGCCAATTGTTTACTGACACTAGTACTGACAGGTACTGATAAAAACAGAAAAACGACACAATCACAAGTACCTTATAACAAAACGAGTAATACAGGGTGTTTCAAAAGTCCGTACTCATGGGCATTTTTAATTAATTAAATTTCTCAATGAATGAGTGCACCAAAATTAGTATAGAAGTACTAATAAATATTCAGAGGGGGTTATGTGCCAGGATTGATAAGTGTATGTAAGTTCATGGCATGCAATTTGAACATTTAATGAAATAAAGGTAAATTAGGAAATCTGCCTACGAGTCCGACTTTGGAAACACTCTGTTTATCAATGGAATGAGCGTGGAGAGGGCTTTAATTTGACACTAGTTTCCAATTTGTTTTTTGTTCGAAGCAGGAAATGAGTAGTTACATTTGGTGAAAATTGGTATATTGGATTTTCATACCTTTTCCCCAGTATTTCAAATAAAGTAGGAAGCTGGAATTTAGTTGTCAACATTGCTATTGCTTTGTTTTGCAAGGTTTCATATGCTCTATGTGTGACAATGTCTCCCAGTGCTTAATATTTTGCGAAAAAATGCGTAAATTTCAGTAATATATTCTATTTTCGAAATGTTACATCCATTTTCTTTAAGAGTGTATCAGAAAATGCATTTAATAATCAGAATTTCCATTATCACACCCTTAATTTGGTCCTATCGAGTCCAAAACGCATTTCTAGCTTGAATGGGGCAATAGAATTCCCTTTGACCATAAATGTCATTTTTCCCCTTTTGGGATTTTTTTATACTTTGGAGTCGTCTATTAAAGCCAGAACGCAGGGATTATTTCCCCTTAACTCTCAAATTTTGCATTTGAGCAGAAACGCATTTTCGGGAGGAACGGTTCAGAATGATGGGCATGCCGTGGATGAAGACAGGGTGGCGAAGTGTCCCTTTGGCATGGGAGACTCATGAATCGGAGACTCATGGAAATATACATAAACGCCAAGAAAAACCAATTTTTTTTTTACAGACGGTCGATGCCCGACCATCTCTCATCCATGTACATAAAAACAATACACAAAATGATAATCTGTCCGTGTCAAATTGTCATTCCAAGGTATTTCCTACTAGATGGATGAAGGGATTTTCATTAGTGAGATGTCAATCCAAAGCTAATGACCAGAGGCGATACTTCTTGGATCAAAAGTCCAAAATGGTCCTATTTCAGGTAATAATACCAAATATCGGCAATAATAATCGCATTATACCGAACGCCTTCCCGGGCGAAGTGCTAACATATCACGACCCGCACTCGACCTGAAACTCGATTGCCGAACGGACCGGTCCAAAGCCTGCTCTGTCCTCTAAGCTTCAGAACTCGAGGTCTCAGCTTACTCATTCTCTCGAACTCAACCGGAAACTTGATTATCAGCTGACCTCCACGACCGATGCACGGAACAGATCGGTCCTATCGAGTCCGCTTAAAGGCTACGAACCGGAATTCACTGAACATAAGCATACATACGGTTGGAGTTTCCTTAAAGACGGAATGCATATCCTTATAATTGATTGAAGGTACGTCTGTTTGCAATTTTAAAGTTGTGTCTCTTTAGAATGCTGTGCGATGGAACTCACTGGATATCGTTACAAATGGGATTTTTGGGTGTCTGATGACAGGGGCCATCCTCCCTTCCTCCATCTGCTTCCTGGGAGTTCCAAATTCGTCCGGTGAGTCTTATTTTAATGCTATTAGAATGAATTTAAAGTTTATAACTTGGTCACGATAATTATTGGGTTGAAAGTTAAAAAATCCTAATAAAAGGGTGAGTCAATAAGTAAAAACACAAAAGTGAATTTCATATATTTAATGGAACCTTTCAAGTTCAAACTTTAGGTCATTTTCCCTCATAATCCCGTTACACAGATACATTTGTCTCATCTTTCCATAAGCTTCCTAATCTCCACAGTAAATAGTTATTTGGACTGGTATCGCAGCCAGACTCGGACAAAGTTCGCTACAGCGTTGTCGTCAGCAATATTTTGGCTCATAGCAAAAATTTAAACAAATAACGTTGAATCAACGCTGAATCAAAATTGAACAAACGTTTTGAACGTTGTTACAACGTTGGTCCAACGTAGCCTTGTTTGCTGGGAGGCGGCTGATTTTTTGAATTCATGGTAATGCGTACTAATCTTTACCACCTAACAATAACAGTACCTACGCGATTGCACTATTGGTTACAAATAATTGTTGTGTCTTTACTTATTGATTCGCCTTTGTATTTTGATGTCGTGGGCCAGTTTAATTTCGGCGACCGACAGGAGTTGCGTTGTACTGTGCTGAATGCCTTCCCGCCGAAGTGCTCACAACCAACAATGAGAGTACGAGGCATTGTCGACTACGGAAGCTGTTGCTATGGTAACTACTGGCATTGATCATACATCATAGTTTGTCGCGTTGCCAGTCCCGTAGCCGGTTTAGGACAGTGCTTCACGTAAGTTTGCAGCAGTGAGTTAGTGCTCCATATTATTACTTTCAATTTTAATATTCTCAAAATTCCACGAAAAAGATGAAGTGTAAACTATTCTGCGGCGGGATCTACTGAACGTGCGAGAAAGAGAGAAATTCTGCAGTCACAGTCAATGGATGAAAGTGCATGACGACGTGCACAAAATGCTGCTTCGCTGGCTGCTTCCAGGAAAAGTGTAACTGGCGAAGGAGGAGCCAAAAGACATGCACGATCTTATACTTTAATTCGAAGAGCCCAAAATTTGTGGTGGTGGTGCTGGCTGTCACCCCAACTCGCGAGGCCTACGAGACTATGTCATTTTAGGCCACAGGCAAGACCATCCACCGTTCAAAGCGCCATGTCCATGAGGCTATTTTAGGCCATAGACCTGGCTATCCAACGCTCTTAGCGCCAGGTCCATTGGGCTATGCCAGTCTGAGTCATAGGCTTCATACTAAGCTGTATCAATCAAAGGGTGCTACTAACTGAATGCGTGTCACGTTCCATGCAATAGTTTTCTGTTTGCGTTTTATGTAATGGCCGATTAATTTGAGTTCTCACGATTGATTAAGTCAAAATAATCACGTACGTTCTTTGTTTCATATGACGCGCAAGAGGCCCGCTCATACCATCAAAATGATGGGGATTTTTGCGAGGTGAGGTTGAACTCGAAGAAAAAATGTTGAAGGTCCCACAGGACGGCGATGAAGCAGTCGCTGCAGATAAAAAACGATTGGTGCTGGCGCGGAAACAACGTTTGCCACTGCACTTCCGGTGCGAAGACTTTAGGAGGTGCTAGCTCTAATGGCTAGAATGAGTGATGTACGTAAGGAGCTTAGGGCCGCTCAGACCGCTGTACAGCAAAAGGCAGCGAAATCTGGACTCAGGAATAGGAGAGCCGTGGAGCCTGCTGAGCAACTTGAAGCAAGGAACGTAGCATCCAGGTGTCGAAAGACGGGGGGCGGCCGGGAATTGGAACCGGACCTCCTGCTTGCCGGTCAGGTGTGCTACCATTACACCACGGAATTCGGGACATTTGGTCATGCCTCTTCCTGTCATCTCAATAATTACAGTCGTTTGTCACAGGGAGCACTGTCAGGCTGTAAATTTTGTTGTAGGGAGGGGGCATTTGTTTCACATTGCTGCCACAACGGAAAAGTGCCCCTGCTGCACTCACAACTCACTACTCACTGCAACTCACAGTTTTTCAGAGCCTCAGGATGGTGTTGCTCACTGGTGCTAATGTGTCGGCGATGCATTTTCAGGAATTATTCGTTAGTATTGTGCTAACTTCCTTCTGTGCTAAAGTCAGACAAGTTCTTGGTAATTGCCCGTTCCAGAATCAGTGGTATCTGAGCCATAAGCTAATGCTAATAGCCCATGATAAGGCCTACGCAGGCCGCAGGCCGCTAGAATGCTCTAATTCGCCTTTTTTCAACCCGTGCTTTCGCGGGCTTTTACTCAAGTAATACTGAAGCATAAATGCAGGAGAGAATGGAAGGGCCATTCCTACTGCATCCTAGGCTTAGTGAGGTGTGATGGAAGATAAATGTTGGGCGGACTTGCAGACATGTTACACCATAAGTTGTTGGCCCAGCTGTTTATCAGTGGCTCGAAATAGTACAGGAGAGAGGTGAGTAACGTCTTCTTCCGCAACCCCCCTCTTCTCACTTTCGCTTCTCATCTGGCTTCCGACGGTCTCGGTGGCGAGTTTCCTCTTTCCCGGAGGGCGAATGCGATCGGTCAGACGGAGGAGATGCATAGCAGATCGTTAGAGGAGATTCGATTTGCGAGTGCTCCAAATAACCGCAGGAGTGTATCCATTGTGAATCGACTCCGCAGATGGGGCCTTGTGAACTTTTGCATGTGCAACGGTGAGGCCATTAATATCAGAGTACACAAGGTCATACAAAATTGCCATGCCACACCCAATTGCCATGCCACACCCAAAGGACCCTCAGGGAGGGTCCTTTGTCACCCCGGGTCTCTGAGACCAAATTTTGTGATTCAGGCGACTCCGACATTACAGCATCCTATCGGTTTGACAGGTGAGTTACAAATTCGTACCCATCCATCGTAATATGATGATTCCCGGCTATTGTCATAGACGGCATAATAAAGAACTCATAACCTGAGAATTTTCACAAAGGAATGGCAGCAGATGGGGATGATAATGTATTGCAAGACTGAAGAAGGTTACCAAAACGAGAGAGAGAATACGATTTAAAAACGAAGAGGCTCGAAAACCATATGTTTTGCTGTCAGCAGGCCACACACTAGGTAACGGAGCACTTTCTCGGCTTCATTATCCGCTTCCCTTCAAGTTCAAGGTCGTTCATTAGGAGGGAGAAGAGAAACCTGCGATAATGTTTCCACTTGCTATACTATCCATCATGTCCCGATGTGGTGATTAATTTCTTTCGTCCCGACACAAATCCCGTTTCTATTCAATTTTTGTTCTGTGAAGGTCCCGGATCCAATCGGCGGGCGCTAGTTAGGCTCGTTTAGAGCATCAACAGTAAACAAGGATTCGCGAACAAAAACTCGTGAAGGTTTTTCTCTTGTTAGGATGCTCAAGTGCTCGTCCGGTTCATCAGGGCTGAAACGGAAATTTATTTCAGTGGCAGGTCATGTCAGGTGACATCATCGATCGCCTCTCACGATCTAAACGTTAGAACCATGAACGAGACATCGGATGGACGCGGCAATAAGGAGTAGCCTCATTCGTTTGAGATTGATGCTGAAGGGCAAACGTGCATTAGGGACGCCAGGTGGTTCCCAAGCATTCACTGGATTTCTTTCAGGTATAAGAGATGATTCAAAGTAATGAAAAAAATCAACAAATCTTGGAGAAGACAATCTTCTCCATGGTTATGAATTACTCTATAATTGGCTTAATTGAGAGCCTCGGTGAAAAAAGAGCTGGTTTCAAGGCACTCTCGTGATGCATATTCAGAAGGATTAAAGTTTCCCGGTGTCAGGTTCAAACAACCAAATATTCATCTATCTTCAGGGAGGCATGCAAGCTCCTATTCCTTCGAATACGGCCACCATAGTTAATAGCGCTCTTTAGGGAGAAGGGCTTCATGTCTATGAGACACTTTGGGAAGTATATTTTCCCTGAAGGCATTGAATAACGTAATTTCTGATACTTCTTTGAAGAACTGGGAAATTATTACAGGACATGTTTTCTTGCGCAACTAACTAGACTACATACGGTGTCTAATTGGGGAAGTAGTGGACCAGATTAGGGAAGGATTTAAATGTAGTAGAAAAAGTAGATGAGGTCAGGGTTGCCAGATGGGTTTGACAGGAAATCCCAATCAGTCAGCGACAAATACTGACAGATTTTTACCACCTAACGGTAAAGGGCCATTTGAAGTATCCCGAGAACGGTAAAATATTTGCGCAAAAAAATGAAACATTGTGGTCCGAGATATGGGATCATGGGGAATTTCCTTCACTAATAATTTTCTGCAAGTGCAAGACTAATAATTGGTTAAACTGAAAATTTCCCCTATGCATTCTTCGTCTCAGCGCATGTTTCTCACCAGGACTGGTATTTATTTATGTTTCGGCTTTTGGAAAGGTAACATATGTGTTCCCCTGCAATCATTTTTTTTTAAGTAACGCACCCTTCAAAGACCAGTACTTTTCCTTCGACTGTCAACCTGCACTGATGTGCATTCAGCTTTCGAGGTACTGTGAATTTCAAGTTCTCTCAAAATTCTGAGACGGGAAATGCCACGCGTAAAATAGATTTAACCGGGTCCAATGGCCAAATAAGTGGATTGCTTTCAAGTGAAACCCGGAAGCAAAGGGTCGAGTCCGGGTGGCGGGGCGCTGTTTCTCCTCCGACAGACGATCACGGGGAGTGTCTGCTTACCGTGGTGTGATGAAGGCACTGTAGAGAGGCATGACTGGATATCGTGTTCGAACACCCGGGTTGGGTTCGGTGGTGCAATGGTAGCACACCTGACCGGCAATCAGGAGGTCCAGGTTTGATTCACGGCCGTCCCCTGGATTTCTTTCTTTCGTCCTGTTCGTTGTTCCATCCCTATCTTCAATTCTTCACATCACAGTGGGATAACACATCCGCCAATCTATGAGCCGTGTCTAAGATACAGGGGCGCAGTACACCTCATGAACCACTTGTGCCAACCATAGGCTTCGACGACCCATGAACTGCCATTAGACCTCCCTCGGGACCGTAGGGGGTATCCAAGCGTAAGGGACTGTAATTTGGTTGTATAGTGCCCTTGTCAAGCGGACATCCCCTTCCCCTCCGTGTATCGTAAATGCGTCCATTGTCTTTTGTGTCCGCACTAATTAGGTGGATGTGCATGGATATAGTTTTTAATGGTTACTTTTTCCCCATGGTATGCGAGTTCTTTGGTGTCTCACTTAAATTTTTTTTTCCGAATAGATGATTGCTTCTTGAATAATTAAAGACCAATTTTACAAAAATACAGACAGATTGGTGGGACGGGAAATTCCCGTGAGAGGAATGTCCTAAAAATATCCCAAAAATGCCTGTAGTGTTGTGGGAAATTTTCAGTTCAATAAAAGTAGTCAATGGGTGAGTTCAAATTCGGTGCTGGTGTTTCGTGTAACACGAACTCCACCTCTTAACACCAAATTAGAACTCATTTTGAGTTGTTGGTGTAACACCATGTTTTCCTGGTGTTTCGCGCTCGTGTAACGCCAAGTTAAACACGAAATGCCATCTCAATACCCAGTTCGGTGTTGGTGTGAAGAGGATTCCCTATACTTCCTTATGGAGTGGTACATTAATCCCTAGGGGTTCACACCAGAGCGAGTTTAAAGGCAGTGTTAGAAGCGTTAGTGTCTGGCAGAAGGTAGAGGCAACAATCGTGTGAAATTGTTAAGAGACAGAAGGAAAGAGAGTCGAGAAAGCGTGAATACGCATACTTTATGCACTTCATAACATGATGCCTCATCGGAATAGCCATCATAACGTAGCTCTACTACTGCCACGCTCTCAGACGAAAATTTTCGTGTCTTTCGCTCCTGTAATCCTTGGAAAAAGAAAAGGGAGTTTCTCGAAAGTGATAACGCCATTTCAGCCACTTCTTTACTGAATCCTATCAGTTGCTTAAGAGGCACGTAGGAGTGCTTCAAGGTATATTCAGGTAGTCGGATTGGGTGACTAGGCAACATTTACATAAAAACAATCCAATTCCGTGATCTTGATTTAGGAAACTTCATGATCATGGCATATGGGACATCTCTAATAATGAAGTAGTCCTTCTTCCAGATGAGTCCATATAGCACGCCTCTAATCCTAAACTCAATCTGAACTAATCACTGTTACCATAATTACTAAACCTGATGACTGCTCGTAGTTTACATCGCGAGTTTATTTGCTATCGATGTATATAATATGAATGAGCTTTTATACATCTATTCAGGTATAAAAAATTACCATATACCTACAATATTAATAGCAATAAAGTGTTCGTTTGCTGGGTTTCCTAATTGATCTGGAACACAAAGTGTAAATCAACCAGCCTTCTAGAAAGCTAAATGCTTGAGAATTATTCTGTCGCTGGAATACTAAGGAAATTCCAAATATCCTTTGCTTGCTGTGTCGCGCAGTGCAATAATGCACCAATAATGTTTATGCAATAATGTTCTATTTTTATGAGGCAATGCCAGAATATAAGTGACATTATTCAAAATGTAAACATCATTATGGAAAGTGGGAAACCCCTTGTTTAGAAAAAAAATCTGCTGACGCGAAATCTAATATATATAGACGATGGTGACTGACTGACTGACTGACTGACTGACTGACGCTAATTCTAACCATGTTCTAGACATGATAATAGGATGAAACTTGGTACACGAATAGCTGTTAGATTGCTGACTCCAGAAAAATTCCAACTTTGGGGGTAAGTGCCCTGGGGGCTCATTCCAGGGGGTCTCACTTTGTAAGCCTAGGTCCAACCCTCAGACAGAAGCTTAG
>CAJPEV010000544.1:0-37593 GCA_905338385.1 Darwinula stevensoni | reverse complement strand
TAGCGTCGATTCTTGGAGGGAAGTATTTCAAAATGTAATCTCCATCCTTACAAAAAGGGACACAAGGAAAGATTTCAGGTTAGGCACGCACATAATCGTAGAGGTAATGATTTTGATAAAAATCAAGCCTTTCGACTCCATATGTCACGTATTTCAATGGGGACGTACTTCAAATACGTGTTTGCTATTTCGAAAAGAATAAATGAAATAATCACTATCCAAGGTAATAGAGCGCCGAAGGCGCGACCATAGCGAGTTTGTTTGCCCGAAGGGCAAACAAACTCGCTAGTATAATATAATGTTGATGTTGACTAGTACAGTGAACTCGAAGCAATACAAGGCATTCATGAACCACCCTGGCCATAACCGAGGTAATTTTTTTCCCCCGGCGCTGATATTTTTCCTGTTATACCCAATTGACTAATGGTCGGTTGTGGGCTTCCAAAGAGGAAGATCAAGACAACCTCGTAAATGTATGTCCAAGAGGAAAACTGCAATACTGTTCACACTATTTTTGTATTTTCTCACTGTCACAATATGTAGACATTTTCATCGTAAGATCTCCACTATTCCATAAAACCCATTCGCCTCTGGACACTAGCACCGGTAGATAACACCAACACCGAACAATAACACCCGATTTGAACTCACTGATTATCTGTCTTGACGACGGCTAGACTGTTGAAGAGATGAGTATGGACCAGGCTGGAAGCAATTGCTAGGAAATTTTGGGAAGAGACTGTGAATTACTCTAACACTTGTGACGAATTGGTCTGGTCATATCATGAAAGAATGTCATTATCTGAATTGCTTTGTCGTGTACTCCTTTTTCTTTTGTATGAAACGTCTTCGAACTTTTTTTGAGTTGATTTTTCCGGGGTATCATTTTGTCAGTAGCTGGCACTTCTAGTCTGCTTCTATATCATCCTGGGATATTCAGTTGACGATCCGGACGAGTTTATTTACCTGAAGGAAGAAGTTTCAAAAAGTCGGTCTTCACATTCCTTCAACTTCTTGTAGCGCTGTTATATTGGCGAATATGAATTCGGAGCCTCCTTCACCCACTAACGTAAAGCCCATCGATAGAAGGAAGTCCTTCAGGCTCTGCCGGCCCTCGTCGTTGAACAAAAACTCCACCTCGATCACGTGAAACTGAATGCGATGAAAGGGCAGAGTCTTGAGCACCTGCAGCTCGAGTCCCTCGACGTCCAGGCTGAAGAAGTGGACGGTGTCGATGCCCAAAGCATCCAAGAGCTGGTGAAGGGGAAAGCACTTGACCAGGGCCGAATAGATGGGGAGCCCCTCCTTCACCTTTCCCTTGATTTTCCTCTTTTTGCTGATCCCACCACCCCAGGAGACAGTCGGGTCGTCCGGATCGTACGGGTACTCCATCACCTCCTGCATGAAGGAGGCACGTCAGGGTCGACTCGATCTCTACCCCGAGTTAACCCAAGTTTATCCTTCCATTTAATTTCACGGTTCTTATGACCCATAGTATGCGTCTTTTCTCCGTGTATTTACTTCATCTTTCATTTGAACGTCGGCCCATAGTGAATATATTACTTTTCAATAAAACACGGGATCGGGCATTTCTTGAAGCTCGAGAGGACTGGACGGTTTCAGTTCTCAATAATGACTTGATAATAGAATTGAAGGGCTCGAAGAAAGTCTTAAAAAACATTGGAACTTTACTGCAAATAAATGCGAAAGGAAAAGCAGCCAAGCCTTGTAACCCTTTACCTACGCAATGATTAAATGATACTTCTTTACCTACGCAATGATTAAAACCCATTCATACCATGAAAAAGTATGTTCCTTCGGAGTGAGGAAAGCTTGCAATTCTGTGCAATTCCCGTTTGCGTCAAAATCGTAGGTCGATTGTAGAGCATTGGTATTTCGTTGTCTTAGCTGACTTTAAAAGCTGGCTTAAAGGCTTATAGTGTTTAGCGATTATATTATGGGATTTTCTGAAAATTATGAAAGGTTTGGAATCCTTGTCCTGGTCTATATGGAATGCTGCATTGCCTCGCTGCCTTCGAACTGTTCATGTTCTACAAACACATTCAGGACACTTTTCTCCTGCTCTCAAATTCGCGGAATAACAGTGTATTCGACCGTTAGAACAGGCCTACCCTTCCTATTATTCAATTTTTTTATTATTCCAGCCTTTTTCTTGGAGGAAGGGGTGGGGGTGGGAAGCTTCCATAATAGAGTAAGTAACATGCTTTGCATCGCGAGTAAAAAAATGGATCACTTCAATTATCCATATCCAAAAAAGGGAAAAAAATAGGCTTCAAGTTTAAACATATCAGCTAAAGGAATCCTAAAATCCGAAGAATGAGCGTAAATACATTTCTGTTATTTATGACAACGGAACATGTAAGTCTTTGACTTACATGGATGATTTGCTCCTTAGGCGAAAGGCAATAGGGGGCGAGCCAAGCATTCCTTTTCTGCGTCGTCATCTTCCGGAAGAGGTGAGGATTCGGCTCCACCAGCAGCCCCGTCCACCCGTAGTGTTTTTCCAGGTAGAACGTCTTTGAGATCGTCTTTCCGTCCAGGGCACCGGCTTCCACGAAGATCTTCTTGTAACGATTCTGTGTCGAAGAGAAGGTCGGGGAATGTTCTACGTTGCACAGTGCAAAAATTCTAACATTTTACGGAATTTCTCCGAATGTGGGCAGAGTTAGACGTGATTACCCTCCAAATATCATGATCATCACAATTGCCCTTCAAATTACACGCATATGTACTTTTAAGGGCAATTGTAATGATCATAATATTATTGTATTGCAATGACCAATTCAACTCTATGGGGTAGTGGTTCAACTGGGGCGAATGCAGATCTTCAGGTGCTACCGATGTTGGGCAATGAACCCCACTTCAATAGATGGGAAGTCGAGCAAAAAGTGATACAGCTTCCCAACATGGTCATTTCACTGTGCGAAGTTTGTTGGCCGGTTTTCTGACTTCGACTAAGAGACTCTTCCGAGAAATCTCTCAGGGGTATGCGAAGAACGTGTCCGAGGCAATATGCGCTTTGCAACGTGACATCTTGATCCAGCGAGGCGGCTGCTCGACCTCGTGGTTCTCCAGGCAAAGTTCGTGGCGCTAGGTGGCCGGAGGTGGGGGCTCAGAATCTCCTGACATGTGAGGCTCTCCTTGCAGTATTTCTTGAGAAAATTGCGAAATCGCTTCGCGAGACTATCCTCCGTGAAGGACTCATCGCCGATGAGGAAAAAGTGATAAAAAGTTGTGACTATGAGGCAGAGGACCCTTGGTGAGTATTTTGAAGATTGATGATAATAAGCACAACGCTTGAAACTTTCAGGACAATCCGCCTCTTAATTCTAATTTTATTCCAGGAATTCGGAAACTTTTAGTACAACCCTCGTATCATTCAGTAAACTTCTAGCGTTTAACGGTAAAACTCTGATATATTGTGATATATCAGCAGGTGACGTTGAAAAGGGTTTGGTCCGATGGAAATACCAACTCCTCCTGATTGTGCATCGACTAAACTAGCTAATAATTGGTGATTATGACGTGAGCATTTGGCTCACGTCATTTCCCGCTTTAAAGGTTTCGTGATTCGATTTTTCTTGATTACTAGTTCGCCTATGTGAATCCAATGTTGTTTCTCATCCCTGATCGACATCTTC
This sequence comes from Darwinula stevensoni, assembly GCA_905338385.1. Taxonomy (NCBI): domain Eukaryota; kingdom Metazoa; phylum Arthropoda; class Ostracoda; order Podocopida; family Darwinulidae; genus Darwinula; species Darwinula stevensoni. Next base: position 33,931 of record CAJPEV010000544.1, on the reverse strand, counting down.
ATTTTATCTCCATATCATGCTGGCTTGTCTGAGCGATCTCTCCGTCTTTCCAAATTGCAAATTATCCTTCTAACAACGGTATTGACCATCCCCACCGCTCCACCTAAACATACGGAGCCCTGCCATAATAACTTGGCCACCCGTTATTATTGCAGTACGTTCCTTTGATGCAGGAAAATATACAAGACAAGCAGCAGCGTGGGAATCTTTATTTTGGCACTTGGTCGAGCCACATTTTGTGGCTTGAATAGCATCTACCCCGTTCGGCATCGAATCCATGCTATTTGGCGTCATAGATTGATCCCGGTTTCCCCTCCTCCCCCCCATTTTCTTAGGAGAGTTTTCTCAAATTCCGGGATGTTGGTGGGGCTGAGGATTCGGATGATCCCAGAGATCGGACTCATGTCTAGACACCCAAGGGGTACCCGGGGACATCAGTAGGGGTACCCAGGGAAGCAACTGAATGCAATAATTCCAATGTCAATTGTCTCATTAGTGGTTTCGGTTCCAGGTGATGTTGGTGTCATGCTTCAGCATAATTTGAGAGCGAAAAATTATTAATTCCTGGCATGAACAGGTTGTCGAGAAACACATCTTTCGCCATCGCAATTCCAGGGACTAAAATGTTTTCCTCAAAAAGCAGAAAAGTTGAACCCCTTGGGAAATGCAACTTTGACCTCCAAAAAAATTCCAACTCCCATAACATTTTTTCTGATTTTTCTGGAATCTTGTTTGCCATTGAGAAAAGATGAGGAATCAGCTTGTGTGGGCTTGTGCGTGTGTGTGTGTGTGCGTACATGAGTAAAATATAAAACATAGCTTGAAAGATAATATTTTTCTCTCTGCTTTGCCCAGATTTTGTTTGCATCTAATATATATAGACGATCGTGACCTTTTGGGATGCAGAGTTCAGAAAAAATCCGACTTTGGAGATACATACCCGGGGGGTACATATTTTGGGGGAAAAGTTTTTAAAAAATATACCTTGTGACGTATGAGGATGGGATTCAGAGAACCGACTGGATGTCCCGGGTTAGGTGGCGTAGTGGTAGCAAATCTGACCGGCAATCAGGAGGCCCAGGTTCAATTCCCTGCCATTCCTTAGGTTTTTTTGGCTTCTTTTGCCCTCCATGTCCCGTTACTCATTCCCCCTCCATTATATTAATTTTGCTCGAGTAAAACGGAGAGACATGGAAAGCTGAAACCTGGCATGGACATGCCTACCGAGACGATGAGTTCAGGAAAAATGCAAAATTTTAGATCCGTGCCCTGGGGGCATATTTTTGGGAGCCGACGTTTTCAAGTATTTTTTATTTTTGTCCTGGCGTATTGAGCTAGTGTGGAAAGATGAAACTTGGTACATAACTACATATGGGGATGTTGCAGAAAACTTTAAACTTTAGAAGTAAATGCCCTGGTGGCACAAATTTCAAAGGGAGATGTTTTCAACTATTTTTTTACATCAGTTAAACTGATGAACATGGAAAGCTGAAACTTTGGATGAATGTGACTACTGAGACAAAGAGTTAAATAAAAATGTTAAGTCTCGATACATTCCCTGGGGGAATTTTTTCGAGGGGCGATGTTTAAACAAAAAAATAGTCGTTGCGAAATGGACAGAAATGGAAAGGTGAAACTTGGCACACGTATTAGTGACATGATATTATTGAGTTGAGGTAGTATTCAGCTTTCATGGTGCATCCCTTCCGGTTATAGCTTTTCGGTGGGTCGGTTATTCAAACATGTTTTTTCACCAGCGAAAAGGGCAAACATATAATATTGAAACTTTGTGGGCACTGAGTTCACTGAGGATGGATTTCGGTAAAAAAAAAAGGTAATTTTCGGTTAAAACGGCTAAGGCTATTTTGCAAAAGGCGTATTATCCCGAATTTTCTAATCCAGCAAAACGGAGGGCGCTGGAAAGCTTAAACTTGCCAAATAAGTACCTAATGGATAGCTGAGAAAAGAAAAAATTCTACTATTATTACAGGTATATATAGACGATTGTGAGTAGCTGACTGACATACGTAGCTATTCGCATGCTGAGTTCAGGAAAAATTCTACTTTGGTGATACATGCCATAGGGGCACAATTTTCGGGGAACATATTTTCAAATAGTTCTCTTTGCTTCAATCAAACGGAGGCACATGGAAAGCTGAAACTTGGCAAGAACGTGACCACTGACGCACTGAGCTCATATTTCAAACGTCAAATTTCCAACATATTTTTGGGGTTCATATTTCATGGGGACGTAACGTTCACAAATAATTTTTCATATCCTACCGAATCGGGCAGAAATAGAAAAATAGCTGGGGCACGCATAACGGACGTGATGTTGATTTAAGGAAAATGTCAACTTTTGTTCTGCGTCTACCCAGAGGACAGCTTTTGGGTGGGTCGCCTTTTCGAATACATTTTTTCGCCAGGAAAAAGGGGAAAGGTATAAGGCTGAGACTGGGTGGCATGGAGTTCCCTGAGCCTACATATCAAAATAAAAAAATTTCGTTAAAACCCATCAGGGCACTTTTCATTAGTCCAATTTTCTTGAATTTTTTTTTCATCCAACGAAACAGAGACAGAACATTTAAACTTCCCTCAGAAGTACCTGTTTGATGGCTGAGTACAGGAAAAATCCTACTTTTTAAATATGTTTCCTTAGCGCAGATTATAGGAGGGAAATATTTCAAAATGTATTCTCCACCATTACAAAAAGTGACACAAGAAAATATTTCAAGTTAGGCACACTAGAAATCATAGAAGTAATGATTTTGATGAAAATCAAGACTTTCGTCCCCATAAGTCACGTATTTCTATGGGGACGTACTTTATATACGTGTTTGACATTTCGCAAAGAATAAATGAATTAATCACATTCCAAGGTAATGGAGCGCCGAAGGCGCGACTATAGTGAGTTTGTTTGCCCTTCGGGCAAACAAACTCGCTAGTATAGTATGCCCACTAACAAATTAAACGTCCTTTTTAGATTTTATCAAATCTGAAATACGAACGATTGGGTAAAATACAGGGTGTTTCAAAAGTCCCTCATTAATTTAATTTTCAATTTTCTTTGCAGGTAATCCACCAACGACATTCATCTTGTAGTAAACTCTTACTAAGTGCTTGAGAATTTTTTAAAGTCTACATTTGAAGTTCTACGCCGTTTTTTCTGTTACCATGCTGACTCTAGAGCAGAGATGTAAAACTGCTGCATGGCAGGAAGTTTTTCAATCCGTAGTCGAAGTGCAGCGACGATTCAGGGCAGTCTATGGACAACATTACACACCTGATAGGAACACCATCGTCGCCACCCACCGGAAGTTTATGGAGACAGGATCCGTAAAGGACAAACCCCGATCAGGAAGACCTCGATGTGGGCGGAGTGAGGAGAATATCGAAATTGTCCGTGAGGCGTTAGCTCAGAGACATGGAATGTCCATTCGACGATCAGCTGTGGAACTGAACATCAGAGTGACGTCTATACAACGGATTTTGCGGCGTGATCTCAAGCTGTATCCGCACAAGATCCAGGTAGTTCAGAAGCTGGAACCTCAAGACTACGATTGCCGGGTGGAGATGTGTGAAACACTGCTGCATCACTACGAAAGAGACCCTAGGAAAGTCCATTCGACGAGCAGCTATGGAACTGAACATCAGCGTGACGTCTATACAACGGATTTTGCGGCGTGATCTCAAGCTGTATCCGAACAAGATCCAGGTAGTTCAGAAGCTGGAACCTCAAGACTACGATTGTCGGGTGGAGATGTGTGAAGCACTGCTGAATCAATACGAAAGAGACCCATTGATCCTGGAGTACATATGATTCAGCGACGAAGCTTTCTTCCACCTTTCTGGTCGCGTCAATCGGCACAACACCCGCATCTGGGGAACTCACAATCCTATGGAGATCCGTGAACATGAAATGGACACGCCGAAATTGGTCGTCTGGTGTGCCACCTCCTCAGCTGGGCTGATTGGTCCGTTTTTCTTCCGGGATCAAGATGGAAACTCCGTAAACGTCAACGGAGAAAATTACCATCGTATGCTTCAGAAGTTCTGCATCCCCCTACTGTCAGCTGTAGGCAACATACAAGAAGTCATTTTCCAGCAAGATGGTGCCCCTGCTCATTACTCACGTGAGGTTCGCTCATTTCTGAATGAGCAGTTCCCGGATCGGTGGATTGGTCGCGGTGGTCCCGTCAAATGGGCTGCTCGCTTGCCGGATCTTACACCATGCGATTTCTTTTTGTGGGGCTACAGTAAGAGCAAAGTGTACGCCATCAGGCCGCGAGACCTCCCCGCACTAGAAGAACGGATCAGAAACGCATGTGCTTCTGTTACTCCCGAAATGTTGTTTAATGTCGGCCAAGAATGCGTGAAACGGTGGCTCGCTTGTTTCGAAAAAGGTGGTGCCCACGTTGAGGAGTACTAGTGACTTTCTAGTTGACATATGAAGCCAAGTTTAATTCCACCAAAATTCTCGTGAATCGTAGACTCTGCAACCAAATTTTCATTTGATTCCTCTTGTAATTGTTGTTTTAATAAATTTTTAAAGATAATGAGGGACTTTTGGAATAACCTGTATATAGACGATCGTGACTGACTGACGCTAATTCCAACCATGTTCTAGAAGGGTTAGAAATCTGAAACTTGGCACACATGTACCTTTTGGGATGTAGAGTTCAGAAAAAATCCGACCTTGGAGGTACATGCCTTGGGGGTACACATTTTGAGGGAAAAGTTTTGCTTAAATATATTTTGTGACACATGAGGATGGCATTCAGAGAATCAACTGGATGTGCAGGGTTCGGTGGTGTAGTAGTAGCATATCTGACTTGCAATCAAAAGGTCCGGGTTCAATTCCTGGCCATTTCTAGGCTTTCTTTTGGCTTTTTTTGCCTTCCATGGCCCGTTACTCATTCCTCCTCCATAACATTATTTTTGCTTCAGTAAAACGGAGTGACATGGAAAGCTGAAACTTTGCATGAATGTGACAAGTGGGAAAAGGAGTTTTAAAAAAAGTTTTGTCTCGATACATCTCCTGGGGGAATTTTTTTGCGGTGCGATGACTGGAAAAGAAAAATTGTAGTGGCGAATTGGACAGAAATGGAAAGGGGAAACTTGGCATACGTTTAAGTGACATGATATTACTGAGCTGAGAGAGTATTCAGCTTTCATGGTGCATCCCCTCCGGGCATAGCTTTTGGGTGGGTCGGTTATTCCAAACGTGCTTTTTCACCAGCGAAAAGAGCAAACGTATAATATTGAAACTTTGTGGGCATGTAGTTCACTGAGGATGGATTTCGGTATAATAAAAAAATAAAACAACTCACGGCACATATTTTGCACGCGAATTTCGGGAATTTTCTAATCCAGGAAAACAGAGGTCGCATTAAAGTTTAAACTTGGCAAAGAAGTACATGATAGCTAAGTAAAGAAGAAATTGTACTTTTCTAATATATTGATAGTTAGCCTAGCCTCAACCAAGAGGAAAGGCACCCGGTTCCATTTCTCTAGACCACGGATGGACCCTCTACTGGAGCGGAGTCGACTCGACAGTGTTTGCTCAGGCTGGTTAGGGATACTCATTAGTCTCAACTGGCCTAAAGCGTCATCGAATGGAACCGAATCGGCGAGCGTGTCGCTCTGATCCGCCTCAGACTGGAGCAAGTCGGCGTCTTGGCCGTCGCTCAGGTCTACGGGCCGAACAGCGAGCTTGCTTACGATGCGTTTTTGGAGAAGGTGGATGGAACCTTAGAAAGGATTCCGAACGGCGACCGCGTTGTGCTGATGGGAACTTCAATGCAGGAGTCGGGAGAGACGATGCTACATGGAGTGGTGTGATCGGTCGATTTGGGTAAGCCACGCTGAGCGGGAGTGGCGGAAAGTTGCTGGACTCCTATGCTGGCAATGGCCTGACCATCACCAACACCTTCTTCCAGCTCAAAGATATCCACATGTTTACCTTGCACAGGGGGTCTGATAGTCGGACTGGTACTGTGTGCCAGCAATCGCTGATCGATTACGTGATCGTTTCGGCGGACTTGTGGGGCCTTGTGACGGATACGAGAAATACTCCCAACTGCCTCCCCGACGTCAGATGTAGAGACCGAATGGACTCTATTTCGTTCTGGCGTATCGGCAGCGGCAGCAATAGTGTGTGGGGAGAAGCGCATCGGAGTGGCTCACGGTAACGCCAAGCGAACGCCCTGGTGGACACCATCGGTGCGCGAGGCTGTCACTTCCAAGAAGGTAGCCTACCGGGCGTACATGTCCAGTAGGTCTGATTCTTCTAGGGCGTGCTATTCCGAGGCGAGACCAACTGCTGCTTGTGTTGTGGCCAAAGCGAAACAGGAGGCGTGGAAGGAATTCGGCGATCAAATGGAATCAGACTACCGCACTGCCATCAAGGTGTTCTGGCAAACCATCCGAAGGTTACTGCAAGGCAGGCAACATACGCTCCGGGTCATCAAAGACTGGAAAGGGGAGGTGTTGGCTGCCGAGGCGGATATACTCGGAAGGTTGAAGGAATACTTCGAAGAGTTTTAAACCCACCAACAGTGGACACTGACCTACCCGACCTGGAGCCTCTAAGCGCCGAGAATAGTCTCACCACGAATGAAGTTCTGCAGGCCATTGCTAGCCTGAAGAATAGGAAATCTCCTGCTGCGGCTGAAATCCGGGCGGAGACTCTGAAATCAATGGGTACAGATTGGTGCTCGTGGCTTTATAGGGTGTGTGAGGCTGCTTGGGAATTGGGAACGGCACCTAGGCATTGGCAAACCGGTGTGGTGTTTCCTCTTTTTAAGAAGGGGAACTCGAGGGAGTGCACCAACTATCGTGGGATCACTCTCCTCAGCATACTTCGTGAAGTCTATTCCAAGGTGCTGGAAAAGAGAGCTCGGGCAGTCGTGGGTGAAACCACCCAAGAGGAGCAGTGCGGCTTTCGTGAAGGGCGCAGCACCACGGACCAGCTGTTCACTCTCCACTAGATCCTCGAAAGACATTGGGAGTATGCCAAATATGTCTAAATGTAATTCGTTGACCTTGAAAAAGCTTACAACCGTGTACCCCGAGGAAAATTGTGGGGAGTGCTGCAGGAGTATGGGATCAAGGGTCAGCTATTGCGGGCCGTTCTGTCTCCATACAGCTATTGGAGAAGCTGTGTCCGAGTGAGTGGGAGGAGTTCGGATTGTCTTCTGGTACACGCTGGACTCCGGCAGGGCTGTGTCCTCTCACCTTTCCTGTTCCTCGTGTACATAGACAGGATCAGTAGCCGCAGCCTCGGCCTGGAGAGGGTCAACATCGGTGACGTCGCGGTAACGATACTTCTCTTCGTCATCAAGCCCGTCATCATCCCGCTCTCGACAGTAGCTCCAGAGCGTGCTCGATCGGTTCGACTCCGAAGGCACAACGACCGGAAATAAATTAAGCGTCTCCAAGACACAGGTCATGGTCCTCTCGAGAAATACTGCTCGGTGCACCCTGCATGTCAGTAGGGTCCCACTGGAACAGGTGGGGAAGTTCAAGTATTTCGGGATGTGACTCTCGAGTGACGATTGATACGGAAACGAGTCGATCGAAAAACCTCATTTCCAGTTCTGCGGGAACTTTGGCGAACCGTGGTTACCAAATCGAAAATGTCTAGGGAAGCAAAACTCTCGGTTTTTAAGAGTGTTTCTCTCCCCATCATTACCTATGGTCATGAACTTTGGGTAATGACCGAAAGCACCAGATACAAGGTACCGAAGTGAGGTTCTTGCGCCGAATTGCTGGCGTAACGCGCCGTGATCGAATGCTGAACTCTGGCATCCACGAGAGTCTCTGCGTCGAGCAGCTGCTTCTCCGGATCGAGAGGTCTCAGACCAGGTGGTTCCGAAACGTCTGCCGCATGCCCCCTGAAATTCTCCCAAGAGGAGTCTTCCAGGCCAAGATGAACGACAAAAGACATGTCGATGGACCTCTTACGAGGTGGAGTGATAACGTCGCTCGGCAATGTCATGAGAGGTTCGGCATCCCACAAGCTGAGCTTGAGTCTTTTGCCCAAAATCGAGATCACTGGAGGACGCTTCTGGGAATGCTCGAACCGTGACCCCATTAAGTTGGGAAAAGTGGCCAAGAAAAAATATATAAATGTAAACAAATTAATGTTTTCCCATTTCAGAGCCCACAATGACCGAGCCTGACACTCCAGTGAGCGTGGTCGTGACAAGCACCACAAACGGTTAGTCACATCGACTTTACTCAGAGCATTTATTCCTTTTGATATGGAATTTGATGCTCCTGGACAGTAAGCCTCGAACGAAAGCCTACTTGCTCAATCATTTATTTTATAATAAAAAAACAAGGTCGGTTACCCGGGATACTTTTCAGGAGTAATATAGCAGTTCTTTTATGTGCTTTTTTATTAGTCATTCTTTGTCTAAGTCTGGCCAGACCGACGGGGACAGGAGCACTGCTCTGGCCATTTTATTTTTATTTGTTTTTATTTTTATTTTTTAAAAGTTGTTCTAAATTATTTCTTAACTCAAAGGGGCTCAATCGCAAAAATCTAACTGAATTGAGTTTCTCAATGATATTCTTGTATCACTAGAAAAACTAAACTCCATTTTTTCACTCATATTCTTACTGACTGAAAAAAAAAATTTAATTCTAAAGTGTCTCAATAATCACTGCAATGCTTGAGAAATCGAGCTGGCCTGGAACAAACAGTTTGGTACCCCGAGCCCCCCCCGCCCGCCCCGGAGCAGCACCCCATGACCCCGACCCCCCTATAACCTACACCTAGACAGACTCCACCCTCCTGCGAAGGTTTCAGGTCGATATCTCCAACAGTGTCCGAATGCATAGCGTCAGATGGACAGAAACAGACAGAGATCCTTGCAAATAGAGAAAGATACGGACATGAAGACTAGAACCTCCTGTTTCGAAATGAACATAATTAAAAAAACTGTATGCTTTCCCGTTTCAGAGCCCACAACGACCGAACCTGATACTCCCGTGAGCGTAGTCATGACCAGCACCACAGACGGTTAGTCACATTGACTTCATGAAGATTATTTATACCTTATTATATGGCATTTCATACTCATGCACAGTAAGCCATGAAGTGAAACCTATATGCACAGACATGTAATTCATAGTCAAATGGGGACATGAAGGCTACATCCTTCTTTTTCCTAATAAGCATAATTAAAAAAAAGCATGATTTCCTGTTTCAGAGCCAACAACGACCGAACCTGACACTCCCGTGAGCGTAGTCGTGACAAGCACCACAGAAGGTAAGTCGCATCGACTTCACGGAGAGTATTTAAACCTTGTTATATGGCATTTCATACTCATGCACAGTAAGCCATGAAAGGAAATCAAGATCCAGGAACATGTAATTCAAAAAAGGACATGAATGCTGCATCCCCCTGTTTCCAAATGAACATAATTAAAAAAGCTGTATGCTTTTCCGTTTCAGAGCCAACAACGACCGAACCTGACACTCCCGTGAGCGTAGTCGTGACAAGCACCACAGACGGTTAGTCACATTGACTTCACGAAGATTATTTATACCTTGTTAAATGGCATTTCATACTCATTCACAGTAAGCCATGAAAGGAAATCAAGATCCACGAACTTGTAATTCAAAAAAGGACATGAATGCTACATCCTCCTGTTTCCAAATGAACATAATTGAAAAAGCTGTATGCTTTTCCGTTTCAGAGCCAACAACGACGGAACCTGACACTCCCGTGAGCGTAGTCGTGACAAGCACCACAGACGGTTAGTCACATCGACTTCATATAGAGCATATATTCCCTGTTAAATTAGATTTGAAACTCGTGCACAGTAGGCTATGAATACAAACCAAATTCCACAAACTTGTGCTTCAAAAAAGGACATGAATGCTGCATCCCCCTGTTTCCTAATAAGCATAATTTAAAGAAAGTATTATTTCCCGTTTCAGAGCCAACAACGACCGAACCTGACACTCCCGTGAGCATAGTCGTGACAAGTACCACAGACGGTTAGTCACATCGACTTCACGGAGAGTATTTATACCTTGTTATATGGCATTTCATACTCATGCACAGTAAGCCATGAAAGGAAATCAAGATCCACGAACTTGTAATTCAAAAAAGGAGATGAATGCTGCATTCTCCTGTTTCCAAATAAGCATAATTTTAATAAAATTATTGATTTCTCGTTTTCGAGCCCACAACGACTTAACCTGACACTCCCATGAGCGTAGTCTTGAGAAGGACCACAAACGGTTACTCATATCCACTTTACTCAGAGCTTTTATTTCCTTTCATATAGTCTTTGATACTCGCTCTCAGCACGGTTCGATCGACAGCATACTTTCACAAACATCTCATTCAAATATAACACTAAGGATATAAATTCTGCATTTTAATTTTTCCGAATTAGTATAATTGAAGAAGCTCTATGCCTTACTTTTTTAGAGCCAACAACGACCGAACCTGACATTCCTGTGACCGTCGTCGTGACAAGCACCACAGAAGGTTAGTCACATCGACTTTACTCAGAGCATTTATTGCCTTTCATATGGCATTTGATGATCATGCCCATTAAACCTTGAAGGGAAGTGCAGAAACCTCTCATTCATAATAAATAAGGAAATCCAGTTTACATCCCGCTACTTCCATATTTGCATAATTAAAGCACGTAAATTTTAAATAAATGAATCGAACCTGGCACTCCCGGATGTGCTGATGTAATTAGCACCACAGACGGTTCGTTGTGTTTGATTGATCTAATGATTTCTTTTTTATTTTTTTGTTTTTAGATACTTATACAAGGAAACCACGAACACCAGTTCTATATGTACCTGAACTGCCTTTTCGTATGGGATGTAGAAAATGTGTACTTTTTTCTCCCATGTCTCTCTTCCTTTGACTTATAAATGTTTTCCCACTTTTACGCCCTACACGAAAGATGCTACAAAAGACAATTCACCGCTTTTGGCACACTCACGTTTTCACCTCCGATTTCGATATCCTTGTAACTCAATAACTAGAGCCTTGACAACGGTGTGAATTTACTGAAAATTACCCGGTGAATTTAAAATTTGTATAAAAACGTCGTTTGAATTAAAAAAAGTACAATATTATTCATGGACTATAAATTTGACCTTCGAATTCGCCATGTGCGCCCAAAATAAAAATCTAAAGAAATATCATGAAAAGGTCAATGACTCTATTACTGATATGGAAAATTAAAGAGAAGTAATAATATTTGTATTTCGTTAATATATTTTTTAATCATAAGATCATCAACACATATGAGGCATTCTGAATCAAGTAATCGAAATCCTGGTTGCGTGGGCGAATGGAATTACCGGATATATTCCACGGGAGTTAGGTTTGCGTCTCACTCTCGACCTTGCAGCTTCTTTCGAGCCTTCGTAGGTCCGTCTTTGAGAACGGGAGAGAGCGGCTGCCTCGTAGTGTTCAAACGGCCTCTGACTGAACTCATGAATCCCTGACATTGTTACATGTTTAACCAGGACCAGCGATGTTAAACTTGATTAGGCTGGAGGCTGGATGAAACCCTTCACATGTGGGTGGGTCCACATTAACAAATCTTACTGTAAGGTCTCAATTGCTAAAATTTAGACATTTTCTCGATTTTCCAAAAACCAACTATTGAAGAGGTTCTTACAGGCCGGAAAATACTTACGAGCGGACTAGTAGATTGACACACCTGGCCTAGGTCGACCAGAAGTTCGTGGAAGTCTTCCACGTGTCGGCTAGTGGGTCAATGCTATGTACACTTAAACGAAACGGGAAGGTATATCTACGGGCTGCATTTACGCAATGACGCGATTTTAATAGAGAACTGTATGGAACCTTTAGAAGAGTTTGAAAAGGGGACTTCCATAGAGAACTTGCGCCACAATGTATATGTTAACGATAAAATTACGTATAGTCTATGTGGAATTATCGCCTTCAAACTCTGAAGTAAGAGCTACTGTGTCTACTACTATGTTTTTGAGATTTATGCACAGAGTGTGACGACCACAGGCAGGGATTTATTTCAATATCGGGACACCAAACAATGCACTGAATTTTTACCTCATGATCCTTATGCTGGGAATCAGATTATGAATATTTCATGAAATAATTTTATTTTTTATATGCGACCCCCAAAGTCGCGAGAATTGCCAAACCTATTATCCAAGGGGCTTGACAGCCTCATTAGGGGTGTGCTTCAAAAACAGATGTTATGAATGCATTATCAATTTTCTTTGGTCATAGGGCGCCGAAGGCGCGTCCATAGCGAGTTTGTTTGCCCGAAGGGCAAAGAAACTCGCTAGTACCCCCATACTCATTCCTCAACGTTGTTTTGACAACCCAAGCCTTACTGTACGCGTCAAATACACTGTTCCCAGATTGAATTCGGGACCCCCCCCCCCCTTGTGGAGGACGGGGAAAAGACAAGAAACCCAGACGATCCGCAACATGTTGAGTCTGTTGCTCTGCACGGTTGTCGGATCTTTGGTGATAATTCAGGTTTTAGGATGATTGTAGATAAAATACGGCAAATATAATGAGGTTAATAACAAGAAAAATCATCAAAGGAAATTCTCCAGTTCTCGAATGTTATTCTTGGTAAATGGGGTCCCATCTTCGAACATCACTGCATGTTGTCGAACTTCGTCTGCGCAAAGACAACTGAAGCTCGCAGGCCCCTTAGCGGGAAGGGGCTTCGTGAATCATGCCTTTTTGCGGCAATTATCGTTGCATTTCAGGATATTTATTAATGGATATTTGTCATCCGGAAGGATTGGGATGGCCACATGCATCGAATGCCTCTTTCATAGCCCGTTTCTCACTTCTCAGCAGAAGAAGATTCAACACCAGTGTAGTGAAACGCGTTCGACCTCGCATGGAATTGACCACGCATTACAGAAACAGTAGAGATGAGGCAAAAACGTTTCCAGTTACAGCTGCGGGACTCCCAGCTTTGCCTCTGGTGGCAACGGCTAGCCTCAATTATTTACCATCATTCCACCGTTACTGATTACTATTCCTTGTTATATTGATTGTCTCTGCTCCCTGCCGTCAGAAACCCGGATCCCCCTGACAAAAACGACTGTTAAAGAGGATACATGGGTCACTCTGAAAGTTTTTAGAATCAAGGAGTCTACACACCGAAATGGAACCAACTTTCTACAGTTGCTCGAAGTAGTCACCATCACACTGCACGTAAGTTTTCATCCGCATGAACCAGCTTTCAAAGGACGTTTTCCACATCCGATCAGTCAGAGCCATTATTGCCTCCTGTTAAGCATTGATAGCCTCATCGGCGTCATTGAACCGGCGTCCACGCAGCTGTTGTTTAACTTTGGGGAACAGGAAGAAGTCGCAGGAACTCAGATCAGGCGAATAGGGTGGATGGGTCACAAGTGTGACTCCCTTCTCCGCCAGAAAGTCCAAAAAGCGAATTGCAGTGTCAGCAGGAGCGTTGTCGTGATGAAGGAGTAACCCATGAAGACCAGTCTTTGGTCTTTGGAGTAACCCATGAAGACCTAACGAGAAACAAGCTTCCGCAAGCCAAGACGTTGATGCAGGATTTCAAGTAGTGCAGCCGATTCGACACCCAAGGCAACCTGAATCTCCTCATAAGTGATTCGACGATCGTTCTCAATCGGGTTACGCACACGCTCAATGATGTCAGGAGCAACAGCAGTGGTGGGACGGCCAACGCGAGGTTCGTCTTCGAGTGAGTGTCGTCCTTGGCGAAAATAGGCAAACCAAATATACACTGTGGCGCTTGAAGGTGCAGTGTCTCCAAAAGCCCTCTCAAGGACTAGTAGCAATCCGCTGGCTGAAGCCTTTTTTTGAAATCATAGAAAATCATAGCCCGCCAGTGCTCTCGAGTGAGCTCCATTGTAACGTGATAAAATACTACCACTAAAGAAAATCAAAGAAGCTATAACTTTGTTAATACGACTCGGAGTAGAATGACATTTGGTATGTAGAGCAATAAAGAGTTGTACAATAGCATCACAGCTAAAAGCAAAAGATCGTGTAATCTCCAAGCCTGATTCTAAAATCTTTCAGTGACCATTGACTATCATTGAATGGATAGATTTAATAGATTTACCTCAGAAGTCTGAATTTATCTGACCTCAGCATCCCAATAGGTACAGAGTGGAACAATAAATGTTCATCACTCCACAGAACTGGTCCCCAAAAATTGCCTAAAATTGCAATAGCGCCTCTGTATAGAACATTCCGGAAGAATAACTCGCGAATTCATTCTGGCAACTGAACGACGAATGTATTCTAGAATTCTGTTACATATAGCCACCGTCGATTGCGCGTGCTAGAAAAACATGAGGCCTTCGTTGATAAAAACCCCTAAATCTCCCTCTCATTATGCCTTCCCTAGTAATGTACACGCCAAACGCGTTGAGACACCTACCGTTATTTTGTCCGACGTGGAGAACTTTACTCTTATGTTCGAGGGTAAGTCAAAAAGTATCCGCAGTGTTCATAACTTTTTTTTGCGATTGGCCCAACTGCTGAATTCGCGCGCGACCGTAAGCACTGATATTCCCTATAGTGTTGTGACATATTTGGCCTTAACCGTTCAGATGTCTTTCACCACTAGTGGGTCAACATGGCCTCACATATTACAACATGCACCGAGGAAGAGCAGCGTGCAGTGATTCGATTTTTGTGGGTTGAACGTGTAAGGGGTGCAGAAATCCATCGAAGACAATCAGCACAGTAGGGTGACAGTGTTTTGCAGCAGCGAAGCGTCCAAGTCCGCGCGCTGATTCTCGACAACAGGAGGGTGACTGTCGATGAAGTGGCAATCCAACTGCAGATTAGTCACAGTTCTGCCTATTAAATCATCTATCGCAGATTTCGCTTCAATAAAGTTTGTGCAAGGTGGGTTTCCAAACAACCTTGCTCCATCATCAGTTTGGACTCCTCAAACATGCTTTTAGAGGCCGTTGTTTTGCCAGCGACCATGCGTTGTAAGAGGCGGTCCATACGTGGCTTGCCGCCCTGCCGAAAACATTTTTTTCTGACGGCATGCAAAAGCTTGTGTGACGCTGGATCAAGTGTGTTGAAAAGCAGGGGAACAATGTTGAAAAGTGATACACTTGCGAGTTCTGTGTTGCTGTTGTGTTAATTTTAATGAATACATTCCCGATACTTTTAAACTTATCCTCGTACTTTTATTAAACCTCATGATCTATTTCTTACTCTACTCATTCAAAAGCCTCAAATCTCACTCGACTCTGGCCCTATCCGTCTCCCCCCTTAAAGGAAAACCTATTTTGGAGTCGTCGGCAAATTTACTAATCTAACCCTCTACGCCTAGATCGAAATCATTAATGTAGACCAAAAATAGGAGCGGTCCCAGGATAGAGCCCTGATGGACACCGCTTGGAACCCTGACCTCCGTCAATTACCATTACTCCGCTGTTCCCTTCCCGTCACTCGGTTACTGATCCACTCGCTTATCCTACCCTGAATCCCGTACGCCTTCAGTTTTACTTGCAACCTCTTGCGAGGAACGGTATCAAAAGCTTTCGCGAAATCTAAATAGGCTATGTCCACGGGATTCCCCTTATCCGTCCGTCGCCCAGTCGTAGAGTTCGAGAGAATTTCGACGCCTCCTAAAGCCGTGGTGAGTCCCGGATGAGAGCATTGCCTTTGAGAAAATTCAAAATGTGGTCTCTTTAGGATGCTCTCCATGATCTTCCCCGGAATACTCTTTTCATCCTTCTTAAAGATCGGCACGACGTTAGCTGGCCTCCAGTCGTTAAGTACTTTACCGCGCGAAAAGCTGCTTTCAAATAAGATTCTTCGCGCAACCGATATTTCTCTTGCTTGTTCCTTGATGACTCGAGCAGGAATCCCATTGGGGTCGGTCGCCTTGGCCACCTTTAACTTACCTATCGTACTTTTAATCGTTTCCTCGGTGATGACAATTTTCCGCAATTCGAGCTGAGGTTTCCTCTTCCAAAGTCGTGCTTCGTCGGATTCGATAGTGAAATCGGAAGCGAAAAACTCGTCAGGCATCCCGGCCATATCCTTATTATTGGGTTGGAAAAAAAGTCTTGCAACACTCTGCGCAAATTTTTCAAAACGTTATAACTTTATTGAAATGCAATTTCAGTCTAAAATGTAATGACCATTGTTGTCTATGACATGTTCCCAACGCACGGGTAACCGCTCGATGCCCTTTGCCCAGAACTCTGGCGATTGCGAAGCGAAGAAACGGCCGACATCATTTTCGAGCTGTGCTCGATCGTCGAAGGCCTTGTCCCGCAGGTGATTCTCGAGGGCCGGGAACAAGTGATAGTCGGAAGGGGCCAAGTCCGGAGAATACGCTGGATGGGGTAAAACTTCCCAGCCCAGTTCCGAAATCGTCTGGCGAGTCATCTTCGCAACATGTGGACGAGCGTTGTCATGCAGAAGGAGAACTTTGTCGCGTTGGGGACGCTCTTTTTGAATGACGTCAGCCAACTTCTGAAGTTGAGCAGCGTAGACGACGGCAGTCACAGTGGTACCGGTTGGCAGGAGCTCATAGTTCAACATTCCTTCTGAATCCCACCAACAGCACCTTCTTTTCGTGGAACCCTGGTTTCGGTTCGTGTGGCGGCAATTCTCCTCGTGGAAGCCACTGACTCTTGCGAGTATGGTTGACGTAGAGGACCCAGCTCTCATCTCCAGTAACGAATACCTTCAGAAGGTCCTTTCTGTGCGGACGAAGCAGCAGTGATTCGCAGACACTGACACGGCTTGCTTTGTCAGAGTCCCTGAACTGATGAGGGACCCATGTCGAGTAAACCTTCAGGTAGCCTAGGTCGTTCAGATGGTTGCCGATGGCCATATGGGTGACTCCAAGTGTAGTCGCCGATTCGCGGGTGGTGGCGTTCGGCTTCGCGTCGAGGGCGTTCCGCAGGGCTTCGTCATCGACTGTAGATGGACGTCCTGAGCGTGGTCGATCTCCGAAGGTCGTGTCGCCAGATTCCAAGCGTTTCGACCATCGAGACACCGTTGAATAGTGGACGACGTTGCCCTTGAATGCAGCGCAGATGTTGTCTGCGGCGGCTCTCGCAGAGTGTCCTTGGAGGAACTCGTAGTAGACGATGGGGCGAAGAGTTGCTTGTTCGATCGCAGCCATGGCTGCCAGCTAATGGCAGAAGCCGCCTTATATACCCCGAGGGCAGAAGCTTCAAGAACATTCCAGCATATACAAATGCAAAGCCCCGCCCATCATTCCTTTCAAAATTTGTATAAATAGTTTTAGAAAGTGTTGCAAGGCTTTCTTTCCAACCCAATACTTACAATTGACTCGCCCTGTTGTTCATTGGAGGCCTGATCGACCGTTGACACTTTCAACTAGCATACCGATAAAAAGCCTTGGTGTGCTTCTTAGCATCGCTAGTTAGCCGTTCCTCGCCATCCTGTCTCGCAGACCTCATTTCGCACTTCAACGCCTTCATGACGGTCCTACAGTGTTTTTCACTTCAGTTAGACAATTTTTCACTTGACTAAGACACTGATGCGTGGGGTATTCAGAGAGGAAGTGAGGGTGCTGGTGTCCCTGGTGACTAGCGACATCTTTCTCTCCTTCGAATATTTAGGCTTTTTCTCATGTGAAAAAGCCTAATCAAACTAATTACTGGAAACGATGAACAGCGAGCATATCCACGTTATCAACGGGAGACCTTCCGAGCAGTCTATTTAAATAAAAACCCTCTACGTTTTCAATTTCCCGTATGCTCAACGATGTAGAAACACAGGATCAGACTTAGATGGACAATCTCAGATCCACTTAGGTATGCCTAATCTAGCCTACGTGAGTTCGGCGTGGGGAATGATACTTTAGAACCCAGGAAATGATGCCCAAAACTTCCCGTTTTATTGAAATATTATTAAGGAAAATCGTAATGGGTGACATGGAAGCCTAGTTTTTCACTACGACATTAATTAATCATTTCCATATATTGTGTATTTGGGAGGGTTCATATTGATTTTCCTCTCTTCAGCAGGAAATTACTCATCATCGTTGCCGCCAATGTCATCCCATCTGCACTTATAGCGGATCGAGGCAGAAACTGGGAGTTCCATTCATATCACCTTCACTGTGCACCTTTGTCAAAGTCAAGTGAAAAAATGTCTAACTGAAGTGAAAACCACTGTATATTCCTCATAGTCAGATATGTCTTAAAATCTCACTATGATTTCTCAACGTTCATTCAAAATTTCTCGCTTTGTCAATCTGAGTCTGCAGGTTATAGAAGAAAATATAATTTCTCTTGAGTGTATCATGCTTCTCGCCAAATTTGCTAAGGATGTAACATGGTCTCATTTATTTGAAAGTCAACGAGGCTGCAAAAATTCCTTAATTCAGGCCAAAGTTACAAACGATAATATCTGTGACTAGCGAGTTATTTTGCCCTTCGGGCAAACAAACTCGCTATTTATGCGCCTTCGGCGCTCTGCGATATAAGGAAATTATTAATGCATTTAAAGAATCCGTTTCCGATGCTCACCCCCTAATAATTCGGTTAAACCCCTTTGTTCAAGGTTCAATTCTCGCACCTTTGGCTCGCGCACCTGTAAAATAGAATAGGTGTTCTAGGAAATTCTTTTACTGATGCCGTCCTTTGTGACGCCACTTCTAACATGAGGAACACCAAGTAACAATTGTCAGTGCGTCGGTTAGTGTTCCATTGGTTGCTTCAATTACGGCCTTTGATCCACACACTCTTGTTTCAATATAAATCTACAAATGTATAGAATGAGCAATAACAGCTACATAAGCCACTTCAAAGTCTTAACGCAAAAATTATTTGTAGACTACGAGGTATGATCAAAAAGTTATAATACTTAATTTTTTATGACACTGTGGTAACTCTGATAGTTATATCCTTTAAACTAGTTCTCTTCGGCACCTACACAAATTTTCCGGCGTTACTTCAGCCACTGGAAGCATAGCTGACACTCATATTTTGCAATCGCCAGCAGCGCTCGCGGCGCGTTTACAATTTTGCTCTGAATGCCTAAAATCTTCATTTCAGCACATTATTTAGCTTAGGGAACAAAAATAAATTACTTGGAGCTAAATCCAGCGAGTTAAATGGATGATGAAGTACGGGATTGCGGAGTAGGTCAGAAATTGCTGAAATTGCAAAAGAAAGGAAATCCCAGAACATTTAAAACAGCATTACGAACGCGCCGCGAGCGCTGCTGATGATTCCAAAAGATGTGTCAGCAATGCTTCCAGCGGCTGAAGAAACGCCGGAAAATTTGGGTAGATGCCGAAGAGGACTAGTTTAAAGGATATAACCTTCAGCAGTCGGAAAGAGTCACCACAGCGTCATAAAAAATTTAGTCTTTGACCTTTTTGATCACACCTCGTATGTTGACACTATGAGTAGTTCCTTCATTATCTTCATATCTATACGAGTTTCAGCACAAGTACTTTCATGGAGTCCTTTCTTTCTAACTCTATCTAATGTCATTGCTTTGTATGCGTAGCGAAAAACGTATTTTCAGTTCGCAGCTGCGGTGGTGAATCCTTTGAGGGCGAAGTGATTCTAAGGCCTTGTCCCGATGACCAGCAAGGATACCAGCTTTATAACTGCACCGAAGATGGATATGCATCGATCTTTGACTCTTGTCGTTCTTTAAGTGGTTTGATTGAAGATCTTTGGGGTGCGGTAAGTTTCACAGGTTGCTGTAATCTCTTCACTTTCGCAGAAATCGCTACCGCTACAGTCATGTTTCTCAATAATCTTAGCTGGACAATTCAAGTTCTTTGGACTTAATATCTGATTTGAACGCGGCCGTGGAGGAGGAAGAAGAGTTGTCAGGGGAAGAGATCGAAGATATTGTGGACTTCCTTGGACCGCTGTTTGAAAGATTTATCGATGTCTTGGGCGAAGGTGACATGGATGTTGAGAATTCTGAGATATTTCTACGGAACTTCACCTTGCTCACCCACCAAATCCTTAGTGCTGCCGACGGATGGATGAACCTTTCTATCGTAAGCATTAAACAATAAGAGAAACCTAGTCCTGGATTTCTAGCGAACCATATTCTAAAAGTGAAGAGTACATACTCTTTACGAGGGCCAAGCAATATGTTCCTGCTTTAGATGCACATATCCAGAGTAATTTAGAGCAGTTGGAAAATAAGCACTTATGATTAGAACCCATTCCTTCCTCTACATTTATTTTATCTACAGACATTAGCTAGCGCAAAAAAAAAACATTGTCTTTGACGCCTTTTAAAATGGACTTTTAAAATTCTACATTTTCAATTTCGCATGGCATTGACAGCACTGCACAATTTTGTTTCCTGGAAGTTTCAATTGTATTTGTCGTCAGGATAAAAGGTGACAGTTGCTCAAAGCCCACTCATAAAATATAACTGTTTTGAATCATGAGGTGGATGGTATCCTCTCAAATGATATCTCTCATTTGAGGCCATGACGTCTGCTTTTAGTGGGCCACCTTCTTGAAAGGAAAGAGACCACTTATGGTCCCCTTCTGTCAGTCTGTGTGTCTGTCAACACTTTGGTCGTCCGACGATGAATAAGAAAATATTGGCATTATCAAATCAATAATTTCCAAGCAGGTCGGCATCAACAAGAAATACCCCTAGTTCGTTTTGCGGCGAATTTACCCTGAAATTGCCATTTTTATCGCGAATTTTGGATTTGAAATTTGCTTACGACGGGAATGGCATGAGTTCCCAAGAGCCCTTAAAAACCTGGAACAAAATGCGCAAGTGCGCAAGATCCAGCCCTTCGGCGTGGTGCCGCGTCCGCAACCAGTGCTGTCAGTTCTCTACTAGCCTTCGCGGCGGATGGATCGAACCATGCACAACCCTTCATTCTCCCATCATCATTTCATGAGTTCCATGGGTAGATTTGCCAAATCTAACAGAGAAATAAGACTTTGATTGTCGCAGACTGGGAAAGAGATGGCATTTTGTTCAAGTAGGCGAAGAAATGAGGGTATCCTTAAATGAAAGGAAGCCCACTACTTGACCAGGCTTGCCCATCTTGTCCATGCTTTGTCCTTGTTCATTATTGACGGTGCAGCGTCTTTAGCCGTGAGGCTGCACCATGAAGTATCTTGCTTCTCCAACCATTTTAAAATACACCCCTTTAATGCAGACTCTTTTCCATTTCAAGGATACACACTACAAAATCAAGAACATTGCAAAAATACTTCATTCATAATAGGTGGGATTTGTTTAAATGCGAGAAATGGGATACATCTGTAGAGTTCTGCTGAAACCATTTCGTCCCGAGAAGTGAAAGAACATATTTTCCATTAGGGTTTCAATAACTGTTGTTCTTTACTCTGGCAACCTAGAGACTTCAAAGTTTCTATGAAACAAGTTTTAGGATGTTCTCTGCGTAATACAAGATCAACATACCGACCTGTGGATAACGATGTCTGCATGACCAGATTTTGTCTGGTGAACTCCTCCCAGGTTTCTCAACCGATTTTGAACAATGGTTCATTCGTTTATCAATTCATTGTGCAAACTAATTTTAGATTCATTCAAAGGTGACATTTTGCATGACCTGAATGATATTTCATGTTAATTTGGATCGAGATTCTAGTCTGACACAGCAAATTCATTTTTTCCATTGTAAAAATGATGAAATTTCATTTTATTATGATCAATTTGAGTTGAGAATGCACTGGCACCATCTATGTACAGCGTAAATAACTGTTTTGAGACTACTGTACGACACAAGTTTTCCACAATTGACTTCACGTCGAAGGTCACATCTATTTTCAGCTGTACTGAGAACCGGTCGTCATTATCACGCGCGGGTGCATCATTATATCGGCTATATCCATTAGCAAGCATTTAACTTTAGATTATTCCTTACTTTTCCACCTTTAGGTGGGGCACAGATAACAGTGAAAGGAATAGAAGACCCCATAACAACATGTGAGACTAGGCCAGGCTTAACTCGGCCTAGACCAATTTCACAAATCCATTGTAGGGCTGGATGCTACACATATTCTAGGTATTCTAATAATGTAATATTGTCATCGGAACGATTGCTACTGACTTTGCGCGTTTGTTTTGCGTGTTCATGTCTCCCGGAATGCTTTTAGTTCTGTCCCTTTGGGCCTTCATGGGCGTATATGTATTTTTTAAAACCTGAATTACCAGGGTTTTCTATGGGAAAAAAATCATTCCCTAATCATGCCACAAAAACAGTGACAGAAATATAGCTGATCAAAGCCCTTCTGCCGATGATCTTAGGAGAAAGAGAATCAAGCGTGAGTCATACTGATGCCGTTCCCTCTCAAGGAATCAGTGCCAAAGGCTGAACGTCCCCGCGTATGCAGAGCAAATGATAAGGATTCCGAATGCGATCAGTGGCAAAAAAAATACATTGGGCGTAGGCCTTGGCGATAGCTTTCAAGTGCGTTCAACCATAAATCTTTTTAATCGAGAAACACATTTTCTCCAGCAACTGCCATCCGTTGACTAATATCGAAGGCCACTATCTAAACACCACGTATCTACATGATTTCCAACTAGTATTGACATAATTAATCTACAGTAGGCGCAAAAGGCTTGAAACAGGATTTTTTGGGGGCCACTCGATGCATTGCATTTTGCTTCGTCTTCAAAATACGATTGCTTCCAAGAATCATGTCCCCTTGGACTTGAAATTCCATCTCTGAATGACCTAGATATTCGTGTGAGGATCGAACTACGTTCATGATTTAATACAAGCTCAAAAGAAATCCATAGCGATTGGTCAAGAACAATGGCTGAAAGTGTTTTACTTCATCGTACTGGTGCAGAGTGGTTGTTTAGCTTCAAGGATAGCCGCCAGTACCTGGAGCTTTACCCGTGGTCATTGTGCTCAGTTTCAACTGGCTGAGATAGAAATGTAGTTCATGTAAATAGAGTAGCAGGTTTTGGAAGGTGAACCATTGATTATATTTCAGTGGAAGTGAATAAACCTCATCGTAATATGTATGTTACAAGCATAGTGTAAAACGTAGTTAACCCTTTCAGACCTGAATTAAGGGTTGCTATCGGAATAATATCCTTTTTTGCATTTTTGAGCTCTTTCGTGCCTGTAATTGAAATTTTCGTGCTTTATGTGTAGTTTTCATATTTTGTACAATTTTATCACATTATACCATATGTTATATATTATACATTTAATTAAATAACTGAAGATTATAAAACTAATGGGTGAAATAAGGCCTATGATGGAACTGAGCCATGCATGATTGCGCCCATTGTAGCGTAATATGGAGCGCAAAGTCACGAAAATCCTAAGAAATTGCCATAGACACATTCCAATTGCAATGTCCATTGGAATGGATGCCAGGTCTGAAAGTGTTAAAGTATAGATAACCAAGGTATTCTACATGAAATGCCTGATTTCTTGATCTACCTGTAATATATATTACGTAAGTAACTGACCTTTCCGTGCAAGTTGAACTTGCATAAAATGTACCGTGCAAATTGAACCCGTCTGATTTTCCTAATGCATGTTAACTTGCATGCATTTTTTCTTATGCAAGTTAACCCACACGATGGACTTTTGTGAAAGTTCAAGAGGAATATCTAGACCTCTAAAGATATACAGTTATGCGATTTTTATCGAGACTACAGGTAGCACGCCTGGCCTTGGGAAAACGATAAGGGAGAGCCTTCATCCTTTCGCTTTTTACTGACAGCCTCTCTCACCTTGTCTTGTTCAGTGCGATACAAGTGTGAGTGATAATGGGGTGGTAATGGGCACGAGAGCCCAGTTCAATGATTATCTGTTGGAGCTCTACCAGAAGACCAAGACTCCCAACGACCCAGTGTTTCCAATAGATAGGTACGAGATGCTCATCGCAGAGGTCAAGGCTCCAAAGATCAATGAGAGGAATGCCCAGCTGGAGCATTTGCGCCCCCCGGGGGGCCAAATCCCACCTGAGCGATATCAGGAAAGAAAATTATTACCTCCAAGGTTAGGGTGGCAGCTTTCCCCCACCCCTTCCGGTAAAATACACCACTGCGAACGATGCATCTACAAAAAAAGGCGAAACTGCGTAGCCAATAATACCGAGGGTTTCAGACGTGTTCCAACAAATGAATGGAAATTAAAAAAGGTGTGCTTAAAAGAAAGGCTTGAATGCGGGGCACGACAAAGTTGTTGCAGATTCTTTAATTATGGACAAGTTAACACCATGAAGCAGTTTCTTCATTTCATTTATAGGGGTGATCAACTAATTTATTTCATGATGTTTTTACTGGCTCGAAAATAAAGCAAGTTTCGGTAGCCGAAGGCATACGATTATTATTCTGGCCGAGATGAAGTACTTCTCTGAACTTGCGCGAAAATGTGCAATCCAGGTTAATATGAACATGGGTGTGCCCGTGTAGGTTCAACCTGCACACCGTGATGGACTGTTCATCTTAACCCAGGGCGATTCGGCCGTGCAAGTTCAACTTGCACAATGAATTACCAAGCAAGTTTAACTTACACAGCACAACTTGCATGCGACATATACACCATTCTCCATGAGTGTCTGCTCATGAGAAATATCTGGGCAGTTTGGAACCTAAGGTCCCCACGTTTGCGCCGGAGGTGTTGCGGGAGGAAACACTTGCTGCTCTGCTTAAGAATTTCAGACCCTGTGGTAAATGAATGCAATGACATTGTTATTGCATCTACGACCGGAGTTTCATCAGAATTATTTGAGTTGGAAGCTGTTCAGCATGGCGCGAGTGGTGGGAAAATGATGCTCTGCCGCTGGCTAGAGAATTTTAAGGTTCTTTACAGGATTTTATCCACGCCAGAGGGGTCTCAGGCCAACAACGCTCTCCAGAAATATTTTCCATATCGACCCCTTAACGCTCCACGATGACAATGCTCAGGTCCACTGATTAACCTTTGTTTTCGATTGCCTGGGGTATAAAATCGTGAAATTGGTATCAAACCCGCGATTCATCTGAAATGGCTTCATTGAATGTCTTAATATTCCCCCCTCGGAAGATTGCCTGAAATTGAAACGGTACAGCTGTAGACATGCCTTGCGATAAGTAATTTTCCAGCGCCTTTGAGTGCTTCCAAAAATAGAAATAGAAATTTTAAAAGCGTGTAGATTTGCATGGAGAATGTGTCCGAGACTTCATCGTTCATACATGCGGATGTAATGGAGAAACCGTATTGTTGCTGGAGTGTTTTGACTGCCCCTCGAGCATGCACCTCGATGGCCTGATGATGGCCTTCAAAGTAAATCGTGAACTAAAATTCAGGCCATGTTTCACCTGGGACTTGGAAGGGAAACCATTTCTGAAACGCAATTAAGGCACTTTCGAAAAACCGGACATGATGTGGAGTATTTAGAAACTCACATTTTCCATCAAGTATTCCTATTAAATATACATGCAAGAATATATTTAGCATAGTCTGAGTTTCACAAATTTTGAAAATTTTGCAAGGCAGCCTGCACTGTACAAAATATGGTTTGGACTAGAACCTTAGATAGTTTTACGCTTTAGAGCAATTTCATGTACTTGAGGAAACACTTGAAATGGTTTTAAGCTCGCTTCAAAAACTATTTAGCATAATGCCGCAAAATAATAACTCGGAAGCTCTTGAACTACAGAATCGGCCGAAAAGAAACCGGGCAGTTTTCAACTCTATACTATAACTAGCGAGTTTGTTTGCCCTTCGGGCAAAGAAACTAGCTATGGACGCGCCTTCGGCGCTCTGCGGTCTAAGGCACCCGTTTTCGATGCTCACACCTACTAATGCGGTCAAACTCCTTTGTTCATGGGTTTAATTCTCGCACCTTTAAAGTAAAGGTGTCAAAGACCATATTCTTATTGACGCCATGTCATTTGCAGCACGAGGATCACCAATTAAGAATTGTAATTGTGTCGTTTAGTGTTCCATTAGTGTATTCAATTCCTGTCTATGATCGAGGTACTCTTGAGAGCATATCAATCTCCAAAAAAGTAGGAGTAATAGCAGCCATATAATTCTGCCACTACTTTGGGTCCGGGCTCATGTAAACGCATCGGCTACAGGTGCAGCTTTGTCACAAATTCCTTTTTCGATAAATACTCCTTTTTTCTCATAGTAAATAGTGAAGTTTATCATTATTTACTAGTGAAGTAAGACATATTTCTCTGCAGTATATGGATGCTCCGAATTGCAGGCAGGTTCAGCAGGTGCGCACATAAATACATGGGCATCTCATTGTAAAAATGAATTATAAGTATTTGAATATCTAAACAATGACTAAACTTGCCAGTTTACAGCAAAGGATTCCAATTCGGGATTTAAAAATATGTTTAACGTGTAACGGGCACGGGGCGCAGTGGGTTGGATTTATGAAAATATCAAATATTAATTAAGTTAAAATAAAACCTTTACCTTAACGCGCCCCGATTCCACTACAATGAATTCCCTTCAAGGAAATCAGGTTCGTGCCAATTCTAATTCGAGCGGGAGTAACTCAAGAAAACCAAAAGAAATTGTATTTCCAAAAAATAATTAATAATAAAAAAACAATAGAACTGTTAGGCAAACAACCGGTCCAACCCCTTTTCAGTACTTTCAATGACAATGGGCTGATCTTCACTTCCAGATAAAACCTTGCAAGTTCCGGGGAAAACTCACGACCATGGAAGCGAAAAGATCCTCTAACTATAACGTTTTTCCTCTGTATGTTTTTGAGAGAGAAAGGTGGCCAGTTTCAGAGCATCCACGATCAAAAGGGCCCGAGTACCCCGGTCAAATCGGTACTAACTCTAGTTCTTTGAGTTCGAGTTCGAGCTCTTCAGTCACCTCGGAGTGAGGGAACGAGGGAGAAATCTTCAGCTGAAATCTTGCTGGATTGGAGGATAGGTTTGGAGATTAGACTTGATTGAAGGGACTTTGATGCCCATTCACATAATGATGTTATGGCTCCTTGTACAGTGTTTGGGTAGCACATTCGAGAAGAAAAGATCCTGCATTTAAACTGTAAGGAACCCTTCCATGGGTTGGCTAACCCCAAACACTGGGTTCACCTCCATATTCAGGCATCTCCACATGTTAATTGATGTTTTAATTCACCTCCTTCAGCTTCCTCCCCGCCTTGACTGTCTACTGATACACTGGACGTTGTGCGGTCATAGGCTGGCATACGTTACAAACGCAATTATTCATGAATGCCAATAAAATGGCAAAATGTGAAAAAGTCAATTATTAATTCATCTTAGTCGTTTTTTGAATACCGCTGATATACTATAAATCATGCTCTTGTAGCATTTCATCATTTGATTGACACGTCATGCATGTTGCACCAATAATCATCGATGCAGCATTGATGGCAGGTAAAACTACAATTGTAATTTTCAAATTGAATATAAATAATTTGTTTTTCATTAGCGTTGAGTACCCGCTTGGGCCTAGGCCGGTACTCAAGCTAATGTGAAGAAAATCATTGCAATTAAAAACTTTTAGACGAAACAATGAGAGTTCATGCGATCAACTACAATATTTTACATATGAATAGGATGCATAACTGGGTATCATGGTCATCAAAAAGTGTCAGACTCAAAAGAAAAAAAAACAATCAATTAATGAGCAGAAATTCTCTAACTTCTGTGTTTGATGAGGAGGCCACCAAGATGAAAAAGCATTCCAGCACAAGCGCCCTCTCCTCCATCATCCTAAAGGATTCCCTAGCTAAGGGCCCCCTAGCAGACCATTTTCAGGGAAATCCGTACCTAGGAGTCCCATAACTGTTACGATATACTGTTCCTGGGAGAGTGACGGCAATATAGGCCTAATTCCAAATTACCAGATGATGATCTGTTATTATTTTAAAAGAACGTCATTAAAACTATATTCAGCAAAAGGCAAGCCAACGATTGAATTTTAATGCACTATATGTTTGGTATAATCTGCATGGCATGGAAACAGTAGAACGAAGGTGTCTTTTTCGCTAAACTACCAGCAAGCACTCCAGTCCACTGCAATGGTTTCTACTTCTTTTAACTATGACTAATAGGCTTCACTTGCCGCAAAGCATTTCAATGAAATCCCACAAAGCTATTGAAAACATTTCGGCTTAGGCTTAGTGCAAGTTTCGTGGTAATAATTATAGTCAGAGGAGAGTTTTTTCCCTCTCAAATTTAGAGTGGGATATATAATTTTTGCCATGACTTCTACATAGCAGCAGCAAGTTTCACTTGATGACATCATCCTTCAAGTAGACAATGTGAATGAAAGGACAAATGAATTTTTAGGGGGGATTTCCATCCTTAGATACTCTCAAAAGTGATGAAAATTTCATGAGAAAATCTACGAATGAGGTGCTGCCGGTGATTGAGTGCATTTAACACTCGAGCTTCTAGAGGGAAAACTGGAAGCTCCCCTATCTTCTAATGCAAGAGTTGGGTTTAAGGATCCCTTGATTAGGGGAGGAACGTGAATACGGAACATCTAGGGAATCCCTAACTTTCTTGAGTTAGGGTCCCCTAACGGTTAGGTCGTGCATACGGGCCTAGGTGTTTATGGAATCAACATAAGCATCCTACTCTGCGCTTATGCACAGAACTTGCCAAACCCTGCCTTCTCCCACCTGGCACAGCCGTCATGCTTCTTGTTCCCCTCATCATGATCATAGTAGTTTTTATCATTACTTAGGCATGTCTCATTTTCATTTCTAGATTTAGCTTTAGATAAGTTCTGTAATCGCTGTAAGCACTGCAGTGCAGTATCACTTTGGTTTATTCATTTCCACTATACACAACTTCACTATACACAATTTCAAGATAACCAGGTACAGATACAGCAGATATGTTGCAGGGAAAATTATTCTGAACTTGTCCGAAAAAGTATCCTACTACAACACATACAAGACGTATGCATAGCTTTCAAATTCAGCTACAAGAAAAAGCACGTTTTCCCAGCAAGTCGAACGCGTGAAAATGATAGGTCAAACGCAGACTCACAGTTGCTTGGACAGTCGCTCACAAAGCCAAATTCCTCTATGGCGTTCAGAAAGACAGCTCTGGTACTTCTGGGTATAACGTGTTTAATATACGTTGATTTTGCAATCCTGGGTCTACTGCTATATCAAGATGTTGAGTACTTAGATATATGAAAATTCGAAAATGCACAGGCCATTAGTTGCCAAAAGAGCGGAGTAATTTGCATTTAAAAATAACTTGCAGTCAAAATGACCGCTCTGGTACTTCTAGTGTTAAGGGATTAACATGAATATCCCTCTAAGTTATGCCTGATATTAAATGATTAAAACAGTCAAATAAAATGAAACTCAAACATTTTTTAACTTCATATTGCAATTTCACATAGGCATAATTCGTGGCTCTGTAGACGTCCAAACGATGTTCCATCTCTTACCACACCTAAAACTGTCAAGCGTAACTACCTGGATAACTGCGACTATTTTGCTCTTCGTGTCTTGAATATTCCTGACTTAGGAAATGTTTACAATGCCTTGATATAGTCCCACAATAAATAAGTCCAAGAGTAATGGGTTCAGGCGCAATAAAATATAATTTTCCAAGTTGTTGCACGTTCTTGCAAACTTATGCACCACAGAAAATTCCCAGGTCTTTGATTGGACGAAGTGGGCCCATTCCATGGCTACCAAGATCACATGACGTAACCCCTGTGGACTTTTTCTTGTGGTCTGTCAGAGACGCAGTTTACTGGAGAAAAGTGGGTAATCAATCCAGATCTAAAGAACAGAATCGTCCCAGCTAACCAGTTTTCTCTCACACTCTGCATAACGTGCGGTGAGAGCTCGAATATCGTTTTCACGTCTACAGAGCCACAATGTTTGCCCATGTGAAATTGCAATAATTGGATGCAAGATGTTTGAGTTGCTCTTCATTTTATTGCTTTAAGTATTTAGTTTCGGGCATAATTTAGAGAGACATACTCTTTTTAAAATGTTTCCATATCTTTTGGGAGAACCCGTGCATAAAATACAAGGGCAACATTTTTTAAAGCTCATTCATTCCTCGTACAAATGCCGCAAAATGCAGTAAAATGTATGTAATGAGTGAATTGTAGTGTACCATTGAAAATTGTTTGGTAATTTTTGGCCCAACCTGTATTAAGGAAGGGTTTCGGCACGAGTTCATGTCTAGTGATCCCTAGAACCTTTCTTTCACTATCTTTGTTTAATAGTTACTCATGGGAGTGAGCGTGTGAATATCCAGATCATGTAATTATCTGTCGTATCAGAGCCCTCAAGTCCTGGAAGCTCCAGGAATCGAACAGTTTAAGCTCGTCCGTGTTTGGCTCCACGAATATGTTTCTAGTGTATACATGTTTCGCCAAAAACTGGTGCAAGTTCGAATTTCAGGGAGTCTAAAAGTTTTTCGCTACTCTAGTTGCTATGATCGTGTTAGTCTCCTTG
This sequence comes from Darwinula stevensoni, assembly GCA_905338385.1. Classification (NCBI taxonomy): domain Eukaryota; kingdom Metazoa; phylum Arthropoda; class Ostracoda; order Podocopida; family Darwinulidae; genus Darwinula; species Darwinula stevensoni. The sequence continues at coordinate 3,498 of CAJPEV010000544.1, read as the reverse complement.
ATCGTAGCGCTCACGCTCTGCAGTCAAAAGACAAAGATCGTGTTCGCTCCAAGAATCAGTTACAGCTCTTCCACGAAAATTGTTTATAAAGGTTTCATTCTGAAAATTTTACTTTTTACAGTGTACTAGCATACTGCATTCCAGAATGTATATTGCTTAATGCAGAACGTATCTTCGGCAATAATAGACATCAGATAATCAAGGAACGTATTAAGAAAGGGTTTTATGTATAGAAATTTCCTTAAAACTGCAAAACATGTAGTAATGATGAGAGTTAAAATACAAAGGATTTTAATATTCAACCCTTTTCAGGATAACCGAACAGGGACCTTCACAAAGCTTCTCACAACAGTCACTGACTCCTGCCTGCGCCTGTCAGAGACGCTCATGAATCAATTCCACAGACAACTTGCGTTCGAAGATACCAAACCTACGATGCTGATTGAGGTTTATGGACAAAAGAAGGGAACGAATGAAATCATATTCCCCAGGAAGGACAGCAAGACATATTTGAAGTTGCCAAGAACGTTCGAAAGCGACCTCCAAGGGGACAATTACTCCTATGTCGGGGTTTTATATGATATTCGGGAGATAAACCAACTGTTGCCTGGACATCAAAACGCGTAAGCACTTACTTGTGATCGAAGGATCGCTTTCAATTTCCTATTAAATCGTAAGTCTTATTTAGGTTTGGAGAAGAGAAGACCGTTAATTCTAAAATTGTTAGCTTCACAATAAAATTCAAGGAGTCTTTCAACCTGAGGAATCCCGTGACTCTCACACTGGAAAATACGGATCCGCCCCAAGACCCCCCGTACAAGGAAATATGGAGAGACCTTCACGAAAGAGAACAACCAACATTTGTTCCCCAAAGTCACCGCTGCAGCTTTTGGAACATGTCTGAACAGTGCGTTTGTACCATTTCGGGAGATACGAAGATTCCAAGAGCATCAACTGGATTTACCGGGATTTCAAATTCATTGGATAATGCAGGGGCAGGGATCAATGGGACACGAGAGGCTGTCGCGAAGTGTCATCTACCAGGGATCAGACGGTGTGTGAATGCAGCCATCTCACCAATTTCGGAGTTCTCATGGATCTTCATGGATATGTCGTGAGTCGGAAATCTCTGCTTCTAATAGTGCATAGTGAATCCAATACATATTTTTTCATGACGATACGGGCCATTTCAAACTCGGCAAGGGTCGTTTCAAATTTCGACTGTGCTCTTCCAGCCACTCGTTTCTATTTAACTTCGATTAAATTACAGGGTGTTCCTGTATATATCCGGGATTTATTATTCGAATAATTTATTTCGTACTGCACCATTTCAGTACGATCAGATTTCATTCGAGAGAGAAGGGCTTCCACTTTAATACACACCTTTTGAATTTCATGGAATTATCCAGTGAGCGCTGAGGAAGCTCTGAGACAAAGCGCACTTGACCATCTTGTTTTTATAGTTCGTTTGTGGCTAAATTCGTCGTGGTCCATCAGCACGTAAGTGCTGATGGACCACGAGGACGAGAACATGCGCATTATGTTTTTTGATGAGACGCGAGTCGGAGTGCAGCAGCCGTTAAGCGCCATTTTCGCGGATATTTCCGCATTAGTATGGTTATTTCTGGTTAAATAGCGATCAAATAATGGTAAAAGAAGTTCCTCGCGACTGGTACGATCTCGCGTGACTGGAGGACTGGCCCCGGACTGTTTGTGAAGGAGTAAGGTCGCAACGACAGTGCGTCAGGCGTTCAGGGACGTTTTGCTCGTGTAAATCCGTCGCGTCGTCAAAGCCTACCCGATCTCACCATAATGTCTTCTCCGAATCCTGCACAACCAAAAGTTCCCCCTTTCATCAGTTGACTGAAGCGGATGAAGCGAATCGACTGCCTTTCTGCAAAGAGCTCATCCCAGAGATCACGCTAGATATGCGCGAGAACCGTTACCTCCTGTAGAATGCTGCGCGAGGGCATTCAAAATGACATAAGAGACGTTGAAGTTTGCAGCGATTAATTTCCACTACTGTGTTTTGTTCCTTTCAAGCTGATAAAATATTCTATTTTTCTCGAAAAACGGGAGAAAAGTGGTGCACATCAAAGTAGAAACGTACAAGGGGAGGTACATATTGTGTCCCTCGGGTCCGCATGTGTGGGCCAGACGTACAAATGTGTACGTTGTTGACGCAGATGTCCGGGTTCTCAGTGCAGTACTGAAAATAGGCATAAGATGGCGATTATGTTCCCTGAAACTTTCGAACTCGAGTCAGGACTCACCGGACCTCTGGAGAAGAGTTTTCTTCCTTTCTCTCTATTTACCTTATCGTAATACTTGTAAAGGAGTATTTGGTAAAAGTATACATATCATGTTTCAATGGCAATCAATGATTCTGGAAATTTTTAAATGCTGGAGTTTTGTACGGGAACAGAGAAGTATGAACCAACAGGTTATGAGTTTTTCTCACGAAGAAATGGGCGGCCAACTTTCAATAAACTTGAAAGATTGCCCTAAAACAGAATGTTTTGTGATGTCGGGTGTCACCCGACATCACAAATATATAATTTTTGCCCGCCGTCCTTTGTTCGAACTCACCTGAAATTACTTTTACTTGCCATTTATTACGATATTTTTACTAATTTTATTAATTATTTCTTTTTGTTGAAAAAGTCTGAATAAATCATTTATTTTTGTTTAAATGTGTTTTTATCTTTTTTCATTGAAATAAAAAATGAATTGAGGGGACAACTAATGGAAAATAAATATGGCCGCAAAGGGTTGAAGCTCTCTTCGATGCAGATAATTGAGGTTCATAAGCAGGTTTTTGAACGCCTTTAAGCCTCATGTAAATAAAGATAAGAAAGGTACACGTGTACCTTATTTTGCTTCTGTACCTTTCAACGAACGCATTTTACGACATACATTTGTAACTCATAACGTATAAAATATGTACCTCACTGTACATTTCAGCTTTGCTGTGTGGTAACGCAATCTACAGTATTTGTATTCATTAGGTACTAGCGGCCTTCTACTCGAGTACGTATACGTTTTTGTCAGAGCTGATCCAATTACGAACAGCCTTAACCAGATTCCTGCTTCCAAAATGTGATATACAGTTCACCATGAAACATATCAGGTCATCCCATAAGTAATGTTTTTTTTTCTGTTTTTCAAAATTAAAATACACCTGCATCGCATCAAGTTTCAATAAAGTATATATTCCCCTTCGTTCTCTATGGTTCCCTGCCACCTTTCTACAGGGTGTCCCACTCGAAACTGATCCTATATAATTGCGAATACGTCGGGAACGCGTAAACGTATAAACACGGTACAGGGCTCAAAATGTTCCTCATTTCATGTAGCATCAATTGCATGTCATAAAGACGGGAAAGGGTGGTGGGCGCCACAGCGGCGCAGTCGGCTGGCTGCGCCCCAGTCTGCCTGCCTTATTTCCTTACACACCGTGCAGAAAGCAACGATGCGGTACACCGTAGCAGAGAAAGT
>CAJPEV010000543.1:100759-111710 GCA_905338385.1 Darwinula stevensoni | reverse complement strand
GACGACAGGAAAGGAGGAGGGGCAGCCCCTGACGTCACACAATAGGGGACCCTTCCCCACTAACCCTTCCATTGTTATATGACAATAACATTGTTATTGACACCACCCCCCGTCTGGCGGCATCCCTTTGGACGCCAGACGGGGGGGGAATCTCTCTGAGGCAGCCGACAAGAATGCTTAGAAAAAATTAAATTCTTGACATGAATTCGAAACGGTAAAATACTGGTCAAAAACTCAACTCCGCAATGATTTTAGCACTCAAAATAACGTAGGTTTTAGTTATAGCCCACTTCTTACCACCAGAACTCGTCATATTTTAGTTAACGTCACTGACGGGATTTAAATCTGCCTTTTAGTCTAGTTTTCGTCTAACATGCGCTAGATTTCATCCGAAATATATATCATTCGCATTTTTCCTTTCTATTACAAATACACGTGTCTCTGTTCTGAAAATTCATATACTATTCCATGGGATCCGCCACTCCTTATAGGAAACAGTCACTTCATCACATTACCATTTCGTTTGCAACAACTCGGCTTTCACTGCAATTACATTCATGCTGCTGAGTCACTGCGCGCCAAACAACTAAACTCACCTCTGATCAGATCCTGATCTGGAAGGCCTTCGTTCTCGAAGAAGTAAACGTGGTTTCACGTTTTATTTTAAAATTCGTTTCCGAATCCTTGTATAGCAATTAGAACTTTATACGATTTTCAAAATAAGTTTTTTTTTAAATAATACTTCTGCATGACAATATTTACGAAATTATGTAAATTACTCCTTCCATCATCATTTGATTTAATTTTCTCGTGAACGAAAATAAAAATATTTTCCTCCTAGTTCTTGTTCACAAATGCAAACGTAGTTCAACGCAGTAACTAGATTATTCCTTTCCAGAAAACTCTCTCTAGCTCTGCCAAGCAATTTTTCGGGCACAGAAGTCTTCTTGTAGGCTCTGCCAGCTATTCCCCGGACCAGAAACAACATATGCTTGCGTAGGTATTTAAAATTGTATCGGGCGTGAAAGCACACAACCCATGCTGCCCTTATGTTGGTCATGTATCAAATAGGAGGCTGCAATTAACTTCTCTTGAGGTCCTAACAGCGTTCAGGTTGTTAGGGTCTTCTAATGTGAATGCGTTCATTGCTGTCTGTGCGCAAATACTACAAAATCACAAGCTGTTCCTTCCTTTGGGATGGATATTCCTTTTATTGAATTATAATGCAATTTTCTGTTACTCCTCAACTTTCAGACGACAATCGGCACCGCCGATGGCTATGAGATGTAAATAGGTCATCGACTCACCTGGCGAAGGTGACATTCGGTACAGCCTTAGTTATAATGAATCTAGAATGTCGAAGAGAAAATGAATAGAAACGATGAATGAATTCATCGTTCCTATTCGTTGTGGTCCACCGTTTCCACTTCCAATAGGCTGACGTGGGATAGTAACAAAAAGTAAAATAAATAAAAGATGAGGAATGGTTATTCATGGCAGTTATTTCCTATCAGCATTTATTCTGTAATTCGAAGGAAATGGGAAGAAAATCACAATTTGATTTTAGTATTTTAAATGAAACTTTGTCCTTCGTTAGCTTATTGCTTGAGTTCGAGGAGCGAAGACCTCGTCAGTGAAAATCATAAGCGAAGCATTGATGAAAAAGTATGTGGTGGGGGGGGGGGGGTCGGAGGAAACTCTGCGATATCATGCATTTCTAGGGTATTTTCCCTTTTTTAAAATTATATTCTTAAGAAGTTGTGGTTTTGGGGGGCCACGTGCTTCCTCTCCCCTGGTCCTCCCGACAATACGCCGCTGATGAAAATAGAAAGAAAAGCAGCGGTATAAACTTGAGTCAGCAGTGTTCGTACCAAGACGCAAAACTTTCTCGAAGTAGACTTTCAAGCGAATAATTTAATTTCTGTTAAAGAAGTTTTAGGGCTGATGAGCAAAGCGCAAAATGATTTTGGAAAGATACTTTCATCATTATCAGGGAAGGAACTGTCCGCTATCTAGAATTATTCATCTTCAGCAGGGGGTCGAACCCACTTCTTGTTTGTATCACAATACAAAATGCATGAAAATCAGTCATATGAGTACTAGTATCTCCAAGTATCTACAAGTATCTCCTAGTGGCGCGCCCGAGGGAGGGGGGGTTATGGCCCCCTAACAAAATGACACAATGACCCCTCCCCCTTCACTTGGGATATGTTTTACAGATTCGATTCTAAAAAAATATTCATTTTTTTACGATAAAAGCAAGGTGGGTTATCATTTTTTCATAAGTCAATCTTCCCATTTTGAATTTTTGGGCACGCTACTGAGTATCCCTCTCATCCGATCTTAGCTTTCGAGCGAGATGCTCTAGGTGTTCCGCTCTCAACCGTCGGCCCTGAATATCATGCAGACTTTGGGTTGTAACACATTGATTTCTATTCCGTCTTCGACCTCGACCACCGGATGTGGAGGAGAAGAACCATATGCAACAATTCATTTTAGACGGTATCCCCTACATGAAATTGCATTAAGTGGGGAAAAGATGAATTCAGACTCGGGAGTTAATTTGTTATACAAGTACTGCATATCTCAATTATGTTTTGTTGCTTTTCGCCAAGCTAACTCGGGTAAAACCCCTCAGAATCCTAACTGTGTCCTAGGAGATAAGTGATATCTGCCGATAAGGAAGTATGCCGAATCCATATTACTACTCTCGTTCGTATAAGGCAGGAGTGTCAAGCTCAAATCGGTTAACGGGTCGCATTCCTTACCCTGCAGATGCCTGCGGACCTCACCTATACTTTTTTCACCGAAATCTGTGCTGACAGTTAATCCAATCGGATATTACAAGAACAGACGGCAGGCCGGATGTACCTCATACGCGGCCGTATGTTTCACACTCATGGTATAAGGCAATTCCACCACCACAAAGAGGAGCCACATAAATGTCCCTCCTCCGAACGTTGTAAGCATGCAAGACTTGATGAGAAATATCCCATGTGAACATGTAAAGTGCGCGAATCTGGATTTTCAACTTCGTAGGATGTACACCTCGGAATATACACGTTCTTTCGCAAAGACACAACGATGGAACTTCCATAAGTTTCGTGTTTCTAGTCGCTCTGATGTCTGGCAGTGAACATTTCGCAATTCGAGGAGCTTCCTAATGTTAGGTTTTGCCAAAAAAATTAGGAAAACTCCAACACGAACCCTGACAATGTTGAAGGAATCGTATTGAAACGATACGCCGTTGACATTGGTTTTGTTCCATAAAATGAGTTGAGATTCTACACTACTTCTGCATTAGCCATTATGTGGAAAGAGACAATCACATCTGGAAATGAAGACTCGCTCTGACTCCTACTTCCTTTTCCTTTTATCTTATTTTCTGCTCGATTACCTCAGCCGGACGGCAGAATGGAGAATCTCGAACGCAAGAAACGAGCTGGACTGATACAAAGAATAAACTAATGTTTTTTATCTCCTCCGTTCCTTCATCCCATCGCATGACTACAGCAAAAAAAAAACTACCATGATCACGGGGTTTAAAAGGAAATAAAAGATTTCCTACAAGACGTTTCGTTCCGAACCACCAAATGTAGCATCGTCAACAGAGGAAATCGCACGTACCTCGCATGTACCATGTCTTTCTCTCGGCAATGGCATCTCCTCCGATTGCACCCCCACCCGACCCTGATACGATTCCCAGGGGACAAATTCAGAGAATTAATCGCGTCCACTGAAAATTAAATCTGTTCTCTTTGAATCTCCGGGGTGAGGGTGGGTTGGGTTGAAATGATAATTTTCTCAAGTATGTGCTCACAGGTCATCGTACCTGCATAATTTAAGTGGTGTTATGGAACAATGCTCTCTGAAGAGGATTTCCAAACATGGCTTTTGAAAACTAAAAATCTTGATGGGAATGAGGGCTTAATTCGGAGAATTGTCTTCGAGTTTTCTCCAGCTAAAAATACCAAGACGTGGAAGGAAAGGAAAATACGGCATGGTCATTCGACGGAAACGAAGACAACCTATGCAAGATTTTTCTCCTTGATCTAAAGTCTGCCAATTCATCCTGTTACGCCGAGAAATATTTTTTTTTTCATGCTTCCACACTCACCGAAACTCAGTCGGGATCTGCAACTAGAGACTTCCCCATCACGACTCGAGAAAGACTCGATTCTACGATTGCTGGTGAAGACGCCAAATCGTCACTACGTGTTTCTAGTGAACAGACGGACTTCCCGTCATCATAATGCTGGAAGAGATCCTTTTCCTCATCGCTATAGCAATCTTCCTCCTCTGGAGTGTCAACTGGTTCTTCTTTCACGTTTCAGCCTTATATTATGCAATACGTAATCTATACAGGAAAAATATGCCACTGGCTGCAAGGAGTACAAATTGGCCTGGGGTGTCCATCGTGAAGCCCCTTGCCGGCGCAGATCCCAATCTGGAATCCAACCTGGAAAGTTTCTTCACTTTGAACTACCCTCTTTTCGAGATACTGATCTGCGTGCACGAGGACGGAGATCCTATAATCGAGTCCGTCAAGCGACTGCAAAAGAAATATCCGCATGTGGAATGTCGAATCTTCGTCGGAGGCGAGAACGTCGGACCCAATCCCAAGATCAACAACCTGTTGCCCGGATACCGAGCGGCGAAATACGATATCTTCTGGATCACCGACGGGGGGATTCGGATCACCCCAGACACGTTGATGGACATGGTGCACTGCCAGACGGACGAAGTGGGTCTCGTGCATCAGGTGCCTTTGGTCCGAGACGATCAAGGGTTCGCCACCGCCTTGGAGAAAGTCTTCTTCGGCACGGTCGTCGCACGCGTCTACCTCGCGTTTGCCGTGCATGGGATGAATTGTTTTATCGGAATGAGCGCCTTGGTGAGGAGGAGCGTTTTCATAGACATCGGAGGGATCGAACAGTTCTCCTGCTACGTGGGCGATGATTTCTACATGGCTGAGGCCATAATCTCCAAAGGATACAAACTCGCAATTTCCTCCCAACCGGTATGGCAAAATTCGGGCTCGAAACGGTTGTCGACATTTCTAGCTCGAATATCGCGGTGGGCTCAGTATAGGTATGCGAGTAAGCCTCTTCGGTTTGTTTTGGAGCCGTTCTTGGAGTGTCTCTTCCTAGGCCTCGAGGGAGCATGGGCCGCTCGAATGCTCTTTGGCTGGAACCCCCTTCTGTTTTTTTCACTTCACGTCCTTATTTGGTTCATATTAGACTTGATCCTCATTAAAGTGGTCAACGGAGGACATATGCCGGTGAATATGTTTCAGTTTCTCGTCTGCTGGATTTTTCGAGAATGCACAATGTGGTATCCGTACCTCGTGGCCGTGTTCGTCCCAACGATCAAGTGGCGAACAGGTAACTATCGACTCGGCTGGGGCGGGAAAGTGAAAGAATTCACGCCTGCAATGTCATCAGCCCCTCCTTCCATCGTCTGACTCTCCTTCCTCCATCCTTCCACTCATCGGACATCCAAGCCAAACATCCACCTATGTTGTGCAAAAATATCCTCGCCACATTCCATAAGTGCAGTTACAACTATATAAAGTATTGATTCGGACAGGAACCTTTCGATGGTTGGACGCCTACAAAGCCGTTTCGTGGAATTAGGTAAATATTTTAAGTGGTTTCAAGCTCACTGCCAGAATTATTTGATATTATGACGTATAATAACCGCTCGACAAATCTTGAACTGCTTCAGAATGGGCTCGATACGAGCCCATTCTGATGGTTCAATGCTCCGTTGAACCATCTGCACCATATTGCTTGATAAGTTAATAAATTAATCGAAAGAGGCCGAAAGTTGTGGCGTTGTCGCTCGAGGCCTACAAGGCGATGCCATTCCAGGCCATAGATAAGGCCATAAAAACGCTGGTATACTTTTCATCTAATTTTAAAAGACTCACCCAATAGATTGCAATTACTACAGAGTGTGTCCAGAGTCCTGCCTACCTTTTGAAAATTAATGGTACATATTTTAAAACACGCCTGCGTCTCTGAGTCACGTTCTCTATTATGAGTCTGATGGATTGCATCTCCAAAGTGATCGATTTCAATGAAAAAGTTTGAGAAAAATGACAGGAACGTAGAACTATCGACAATCGCATAGTTGTGAACGTGGTGGCCAATCTCGCGATGCTTCAATTGCTAGGTGTCCGTGTTCACGTTTTCTCCGTCCATTGTTTGTCCTACTAGTTTCTGTGACGTGACGCAAGGACTGTGGGATGAGGCTTCTGCGATTGAAAGGATGTCATTGCATGGATTTTTCACATCTTTACTCCCTATTGAGACCCCAGAGTATGAAGATGCCCCCCTCTCAACACAGAATCGTTCCAGCAAATTCATAGCTTCATCTCCCCGGTATTATAAAGAACATTGAATGTCGCTTTTTGAATATGTGATTTCATTTCGGTTTTCAACCCCCCCGGTAACCATTCCTGGTGAGCTTTCGGAGGAAAGAAACCAACCAAAGAAAGATATTGACTCGTAGATGACGAAAAGTGACTCTTTTCTGCACCATTTCGTCATAAAAGAAATTAATCTGGCTGGGTTTATTTTAGGGCTGCCACGATAGACCGATGCATCGATACCACTATCGATAGTTGGGGGTATCGATTGTTTTTTCGACTACTGCGATGTATCGGCAAATGATTTTAAAGGGAAAAAGTCCCATTGGATCGAGGCGAATACAGTACAATACAGTCCGTCCGGGCGGAGAATGGAGACTCGCATGAGCGAGCAACTTCTGTCACGATCTAATTCTGGAAATGCTGGGACTGACTATTTGAAAGAAGGGAAGGGAAAAAAACAACCAATGTACTGGATGTACCGGAGCCAGGAAGTGGGAGAGGGAGGGAGGGAAGACCGGGAATATTATCTTCCGTTTAAGCTTTCGGTTCAATCTCATGAGGTGCATGCTGCGAAAGTGTTCTGCGAAAGTTCTTATACTCCCTTGATTTTGAAAGGTAGGGTGGTTAGTCCCCCTGTCTGTATTCCTGTCTCTCAAATATGCAGGCTAAAGTTTTTGTTATTATTGAATACTAGCGAGTTTGTTTGCCCTGGGCAAACAAACTCGCTATTGTCGCGCCTTCGGCGCTCTATTACCTTGGATAGTGATTAATTCATTCATTTTTGCGAAATGGGAAACACGTACTTAAGGTACGTCTCCATTGAAATACGTGACATATGGGGACTTTCGTCCCCACATGTCATGTATTTATTATTACCACTATGATTCTGTGTGCCTAACTTGAAATCTTTTCATGTGTCCCTNTTGAAATACGTGACATATGGGGACTTTCGTCCCCACATGTCATGTATTTATTATTACCACTATGATTCTGTGTGCCTAACTTGAAATCTTTTCATGTGTCCCTTTTTGTAAGGGTGGAGAATACATTTTGAAATACTTCCCTCCAATAATCTACGCTAAGGAGACATATTTCAAAATTAGGATTTTTCCTCTACTAGGCCACCAAACAGGTACTTCAGAGGGAAGCTTAAATTTTCAGTCTCTGTTTCGTTGGATAAAAAAAAATCCGGAAAATGGGACTGAAAAAAGTGCCCTAATGTGTTTTAACGAATTTTTTTTCTTTTGAAATGTAGACTTTGGGAACTCCATGCCACACAGTTTCGGTCTTATTCGTTTCCCCTTTTTGCTTGCGGAAAAAAATTTATTTGGAAAAGCGACCCACCCAAAAGCTGTGCTCTGAGGAGGCGTACGAAAAAAGATTAATTTTTCCTTAAATCAACAACACGTCAGTTATGCGTGCACCAGCTACTTTTCTATGTCTGCCCGATGAACTACATGCTCACAATGTTTCAATATTATACATTTGCCCTTTTCGCTGATGAAAAAACATGCTTGGAAAATCCGACCCACCCAAAAGCTATGCTTGGAGGGAATACCCCATGAAAGTTGAATACTCCCTTAGATTAGTAATATCATGTCACTTATACATGTGCCGAGTTTCACCTTTCCATTTCTGGGAAATTCGCCGCAACAATTTTTTTTTCAAAACATCGCTCCTCGAAAATATTCCCCAGGGGATGTATCGAGACTTAACATTTTTATTTAACTCTTTGTCTCAGTAGTCACATTCATGCAAAGTTTCAGCTTTCCATGTTCATCAGTTTAATTGATGCAAAAAAATTAGTTGGAAACATTTCCCTTTGAAATTTGTGCCCCCAGGGGCGTTTACTTCTAAAGTCTGAAGTTTTCTGCAGCATCCCAATAGGTAGTTATGTACCAAGTTTCATCTTTCCACTCCGCTTAATACGCCAGGACAAAAAAAAATTACTTGAAAACGTCGGCTCACAAAAATACGCCCCCAGAGATCTAAAATTTCCCATTTTTCCTGAACTTATTGTCTCGGTAGGCACGTCCATGCCAAGTTTCAGCTTTCCATGTCTCTCAGTTTTACTCAAGCAAAAATAATGTTATGGTGGGGAATGAGTAACAGGACATGAAAGGCAAAAAAAAGCCAAAAGAACGACAAGGAATGGCCGGGAACTGAACCCGGACTTACTGATTGCCAGTCAGATATGATACTACTAATGCACCACCGAACCTAGCACATCTTGTTGGCTCTCTGAATGCCATCCTCATCTGTCACAAAATATATTGAAGGAAAACGTTTCCCGCCAAAGTTACCCCCAGGGCATGTACCTCCAAAGTGGGATTTTTTCTGAACTCTTCATCCCAAAAGGTTCATGTGTACCCAGTCAGTCACGTCTATATATATTCGATTTTCGACTTGCCGTGGGGCATTTTACCTCTTTACTTAAGGTGAACCCAAGTGAATTTTTCACATGGACCTTGCTTATTCTATGGCTGTACAGAAGTTTCGGCAACAGCCTTCATGACAGAATCGGCAGGTTTTCTATCTGTCGGGTGGTACTTTTCAAAGAAGACCGTGTAGAACGAAGAAAAAGGGAAAAAGAATTACGTGAACGGGCTTGGCAAATGATTCTCCACGGCAATTAAAGCGTGTTAGCTCCTGTCCAGTTCCCCAATGTAGCTGGATATCGTGCAGGAATTACGTCTGATTCATGACTGCTTCGGCCTTGGTATCAGTGTCTATAGCTTCCGTTTTGTAATACATGGGACATTTTTGTGCTTAGTTCATGAGATGAATTGAGAAGGCGGGTAAACACCCGCCGAAAACCTGGGGCATATGGACATATATTAACCGGACGACACTGAATTAACAGGATAGCGCACATCATTTCCTTCCGTGCTTTCTAGAGGAGTTCAAAATTCATACTTTCTCCAGATGGTTCGAGATGCTCCAGATAGGCCTAACCTTCAACGCCCGCTCTGAAAAGGTCCATGCTTCCACTCGGCCTAACGTTACACGTCCTCTCTAAAAACGTTCGTGAAAGTATGAATGAGCGATTGTCCTAGCATAATATGTCCTTAACGAGATGTCTCCTAACGGGATTTCTCGAAGACCATGTATTCACCATTATAGACCTAATTGTCACCGTAAGTTGAGAATCGAGTTTCTTTTCAATTATGAAAGGTAGGCCTTGCCCTCACCTGAAGGTCATGTGTCGGTCAGACCTTAACTAAACGCTTGAGTCCAATAGAGAAGGGGAGGAGGGAAGCTGAGGTTCAGGTTGAAGAAAGTGAACGTCCTTGAAAAATGGTTTTCAAATTACTTCATAGTTCTGACACTCCACATCGTGATAACATGCTTGCTACCAGTAAAAATTTCATTCCATCATGGAGAGCGTAGATTACTGAAAATAAACCAAGTAATGGATATGATATGTCTATTGGTGAGGGAAACTCAAACGTATTCTGCCATTTGTACTACAACCGCCAAGAAATGAAAGTAGAAGACGACAGTCACGGTGAATGTGTGCACAGAGCGTGAATTCGTTGCATTCCGCGACCAGACATCCAGAGGTCATTCGGATCAAAATCATCGACATCGGGGGGAAATGCTTCGCTCCACATCGATCCTATGTAACATGAAAAAGGTTTTGTCATCTCTGAAAGAACAACGCAGAGTGAAGATTTGCCTCAGGTTTTTCTCATTTTTGGTTGATTTTCACTGGCCTTTTCTGTCAAAAATTTGCTTGATTTCTATCCTAATGTTGCTCCACATTCCATCCCGTTATGGAGCTTTATGGAGCCTTTACGGGCTTTATGGACGAATGCATACCCAAGAAATCCATAAAATAGGACAGGCAACCGGTCTGGTTTACGGGAAAAATCAAAGCTCTCATCAGTGATAAAGTGCGGAAATGGAATGCGTACAAGATAGCACGGACTAGGAGGAATATAGGAGAATCACGCGGACGTTGAAGCGGGAAATTAGATCTGCGAGACGGGAGCGAGAGGAACGGCTGGCTAGAGATGCTAAGAAGAACCCTATGGCTTTTTATCGGTATGCTAGTGGTAGGTGTCAACAGTCGATCGGCCCGCTAATGAGCGAAAAGAGGAAGTTGATTGCAAGTAATAAGGAAATGGCCAGTATACTAAACGAGTTCTTCGCTTCCGTTTTCACTGTGGAATCCGACTCGGCACCGACTTTGGAGGAGGTGACCTCGGGGCTCATCAAGGATATTTCTATCACTGAGGAGACGATCGTGAATATGATAGGGAAGTTGAAGGTGGGCAAGGCGACCGGCCACGATGGGATTCCTGCGAGAGTCATTACGGAAACCGCGAGAGAAATATCGGTTCCGCTATGAATTACATTCGAAAGCAGCTTTTCGCGCGGGGAAGTACCTAAGGACTGGAGACTAGCAAACGTCGTACCGATCTGTAAGAGGGGCGAAAACAGTAATCCAGGAAATTACAGGCCGGTAAGTCTCACGAGTATTCCAGGGAAGATCATGGAGAGCATACTAAGAGACCATCTCTTGGATTTCCTCGAAGGAAACGCGCTCATTCGGGACTCTCAACACGGCTT
>CAJPEV010000543.1:81606-97742 GCA_905338385.1 Darwinula stevensoni | reverse complement strand
CGGCCGCGACTCGATAGACGGTCGATTTCGGGATCTTCGTGAACTCGATGATTTCATTCGGCGTGCGGCCCGCACGAAGGCAGGTGATGATGGTGGCACAGCGCTCTTGTTCCACCGACATTTTCAACTTTGGTTCTGCAAATGGACACAGCACAGAGTGCCGAAAATATACCTTCAGTATGAAGGTTCGTGCTTTGATAATCAGGGAGCTGTGCAAGTTTAAAGTCAGTCCCAATTTAAGCGGACCACCCTGTACATAGACTCGACGTGGAAGTGGGAATATGTTCTACGTGTATTAAACGTAGATTTGTCAATGTTTTTTCTCTATGGCTTTTGCAATGACTCCTACCCTCGTAGACATTCGCCAGTAATACAATCCAACCAAAAAATTCTCCAACACAAGAGATTTATTCCTTTAGCCATTTTAGAAAATTACTCCTCATATTAATATTTCCAGAATGTCAACATGAACCACAACCAAAGATACCACTTCATCCTCTTAGGGCAGGATTAATCAGAATATCATTCATGTAGTTCCAGCTCCTCACACTCATATTTTCGAAGCATCAGTCACTATGAACTGCAAAACTAAGAAAACAGGGATAGTTAATAATGACATTCTGAAATCCAGAGATTAATATTCCTGATGAGAGAATATTGAATGCGATATACACAATATATAAAACTGTACAATTATTACACTTCTATTATGGGCATATTGAGCATCAATACACTGTCATGGAATACAGTGAGCCCTTCTGGATTACTTAAATAGATAATGGAGAGCTGCAAGGATTCTCTTTTAACTTCAGTTTGCCCATTCAGCTCTTCAGCTTATAATAACTTTGCACCTCAACATCAAGAGGAAAAACTGAAATAATCATATGCTAGATGAGTGAGCCATAATTTTCTATATACTAATCTACCCATATATCCATACTCCAAGTTATTCTTATAATGATCATACCAAGTTGTAAATGGAATGACCACGACTGAAATTTAATTCAATCACTCCTTTCATTTACTTATCCCACCATTCCCATGTAGTTGTGGTTCAAGCAGGTCGAAGAGCATCTTCTGATGCTCTTAATCCTATACAATTAATGCTAGCTCAGCAAATGGGGTGCTGGGCCTTTCCTGTCAAAACACTTTCTTACAAAGTCATTCCAAATTGTACAAGGGCTGCTGACTGGTCTTTTGCTGGTCATCTTGGACTGAAATACTCTTTTTAGGTAGTCCCTCAGGAAGCATGCAGCAGACATGTCCAAACTATTGGACTAGAAAACCATAAACTCAGGAATATTTCTGACCCAAGACTCCTAGTGGATGCCATAATTCCGTATATCACCATGTAAATCAAGTCACATGATGCAAGTCCAGTAACATGATTCTTCTTAGTATCTTTCTCATACACACTTCATTTCTTACTTATCATTTTATTACTTTTGACCACAAGTGAATGAGTAGGAGTAAGGAATTTAAAAAGTTTTGAAATTCTTGGGAAGTTTTGCAACCACTGAAAAAATCCCAGTAAACTGCAGAAAACATAGATGTGTGATTTTCACAGCACCTGTCGTTGGAGAACTCAAGTTTGAGAATTTAATTTCTCCCCATGGCAGCCTGCATTATTTGCAGCAAGCAATGTACAGGAATTATCAATGATCCCATAACCAGAGTCTGGAACCCACTCCAGCTCCTGTGCATTTAGAATTGAACCTATCCAATGTGCTCTGAAGTTCCTATTCAAACTTGGCAAAAGAGAGCACCAGAAAGAAAGAGATGCATCTGTACCTCAATGTCAATGACACTGACCAACTCTAGGTACAGGCTGCAACAATGAATCTTGTTGATGCATACAATGAACAGGAAAGGAGAGGAGAGAAAATATAACCCTGTCAGTCTAAAACCTCATCCTGCTCACTTGGGCAGAACTTCTGGATATAAATGCAAACTCTGAGGATAAATTTTATAATGGAATCAAAATATCTCTTCTTTGTAGCATGAGAACTAACAATTAACAGAATGAAATCAGAAAATCATGACTGAAAATTGAAAAATTAAAATTAATACCATCATCATAAGATGCAGGAGACTTGAACAGCTGGGAATCTTGTTGATGAAGCACAGGAGATGTAAAATGGGAAGATGTTGCTCAGAACTGATGTGCGACTGGGAAAAGGAATGGTGAAGACCTGAAGAGCACTGCTGCAAGTGCTTAGAGGTTGCATCAAATGGATGTGGGGGTGGAGGAGGCAGCTGATGTGAAGCAGAAGATGAAACCAGAGGTGACTCAAAGGAATGCTTTCTCCAAGGTGATAGTGGCACTTCAAAACTTTGCCAAGATTCGTCATCATCTTCATTACCTGAGAAAACTGTGGTCTTCTTGATTCGAGTGGATTTTCGTGTCTCTTTATCATTTAACTCCAAGTCAGAGGGCTGCTCCAGATCAGAACTCTTCTCAGCTTTCCGAACTAACTTTCTTGCTTCTTCATAATGTTACGGAGGGGAGGTGGCAGACGGACGATGGAAGGCACGAGAGGACGAAAGAAGCCAAGGAACGGCCGGGAATTGAACCCGGGCCTCCTGATTGCCGGTCAGGTGTGCTACCACTACACCACCGAACCCCAGACATTCAGTCGAGTCTCCCGATGCCATCCTCATCCGTCACAATAATCACCTGCATCAATCGAAATTACAGTGAAAAACTCAATATTATTGCTGGAAAAGTGCAGGACATCCAATTGTTTCATTTAAATGGGTCTACTCACCTGAGATTTGAAGCACTCTGCAGGGAAACTGGGGCCATGAAGGAGCAGGCATCACAGACTGCTGAATCAGCCTAGTTCTATTTTTTGTTCCCGGCCAACAACACTTTTCCTCAGACGCCCAAGTAATGGGGACAGCGGCAGTTGCTTCCTCCTCATCAAACACCACAACAGCCCACAATTCTACACAAACATAGGTTCCAATAACTGCAGAGATGAGGCAATGAAGTTCAGAGCAGATGAAGGTATATTTATATAGAAGATGAATGCTTCAATATTAAGGCTGAGGTGCTGGTAAATCAATCAGGATAGTTTTCTTAAGTTGAGTTAATTCGGAAATATAATTGTCGGTGACTCGAACGTCAGGCGTCTTGAGGGAGCGATGGAAAAAGATTCAGGAGCTCAGGTTTCTTTCAGTCAGTTTGCCGGTGCTAGGATCGAACACATTAGGGATAGGATCGGATCGGTGGTGTGCTCCGAGTCGGCCGAGGAAGTGTCGGTGGTCCTTCACGTAGGGACCAACGATACTCCCAAGTCTGGCTCTGAACTCATCATGGGCAGGCTGAGGCAGGCTATTAGGGCGTGTCGGGAGGTAAGGTCGGGGGTGCGGGTGACGGTATGCGCGATCCCGAGCAGGCTAGATGAGGGAGGGATCACGTGGTCCAGGTCGGTAGGGGTTAACGACAGGTTGAAGGAGTTATATATCGCGGAGGGGACAGTGTTTCTGGGAGGCTTTGAGTCGCTGTAGAAGTCCGATGGCTAGGGATGGAGTACATTTTTCGAAAGAGGGAGCTGTAGCAGTCGGATTGGCTATCATGAAGGAAAATGAGCCTTTTTTAGGCTTGTAGATGGGAGGGCAAGGGATCACACGCAAGGGACAGCCACCATGAGCAGCTTTAGACCGCCGCGTACTGGCGTGCAGGAAAGGCAGGGAAGAGTAAAGTGTTTCTACGCGAATGCACGCAGCTTACGTAATAAAATAGACGAGCTCAGGGGGCGGGCACTGGACAAAGGTTTCGATGTCATCGGAATAACCGAGACTTGGGGAGGTTCTCACATTTCGGATAAGGAATTCGAGATCGAAGGGTACGACATCTTGCGGAAGGATAAGCTCGGCAGAAAGGGGGGAGGAGTCGTATTGTACGCTAAAACCGAACTGGGCGTTCGCGTCAGAGAAGATCTCACCTCGGCTAACTGTGGAGCAATCGAACACTTATGGTGCGAGATCGGTAGGGCAACTAGGAAGATCGATGATAGGAATTTGCTATAGGCCCACTAACTCTTCTCTCGAGGATGAAGCAGCTTATTTTGCACTCATGCGTAGAATCGGCGAGATCTCGAAGCAGGTATTGCTCTTCGGAGACTTTAACATGCCAAAAATAGATTGGTCGGTGCCGCAAGGGGGGTGCGAAAGGGATCGGGAATTTCTCGTTGCGGTTCAGGACGCTCTTCTCGTTATGTAAACGAACCGACTCGCGAGGAAGCTTTATTGGATTTAGTTTTTGGGACGAACGACAATCTGGCACGAGACGTTAAAGTACAGGATAACTTGGGAGATTCAGGAGACGATCGTGAACATGATAGGGAAGTTAAAGATGGGCAAAGCGACCGGCCCCGATGGGATTCCTGCGAGAGTCATTAAGGAAACCGCGAGAGAAATATTGGTTCCGCTAAGAATTATGTTCGAAAGCAGCTTTTCGCGCGGGGAAGTACCTAAGGACTGGAGACTAACAAACGTCGTACCGATCTTTAAGAAGGGCGAAAAGAGTCATCCAGGAAATTACAGGCCGGTAAGTCTCACGAGTATCCCAAGGAAGATCATGGAGAGCATACTAAGGGACCATCTCTTGGATTTCCTCGAAGGAAACGCGCTCATTCGGGACTAACAACACGGCTTTAGGAGGCGTCGAAATTGTCCCACCAATTTGCTCGAATTCTACGACTGAGCGACGGAAGAGAGGGATGAGGGGAATCCTGCGGACATCGTCTATTTAGATTTCGGGAAAGCTTTCGATACCGTTCCCCACAAGAGGTTGCGGGTTAAACTGGAGGCGCGCGGAATCCAGGGTAGGACGAGTGAGTGGATCGGTAGCTGGTTGGCAGGACGAGAGCAACGGGTGATGATAAATGGGGAAGCGTCGAAGAAGGTCGGAGTCGCAAGCGGTGTCCCTCAAGGTGAGGTCCTTGGACCGCTTCTGTTTTTGGTTTACATAAACGATTTGGATCTCGGCGTAGAGGGTAAGATAAGTGAATTTGCCGACGACACGAAGATTGGTTTTACCATATGAGGGAGAGGCGGATAGGGTTCGAGCCGAGCGAGATTTAAGTCTTTTGGACGAGTGGAGCAAAAAATGGCTCATGAGGTTAATAAAAGTAAGTGTAAAGTTCTCCACGTCGGTCGAAACAACGGTAGGTCTCTCGACAGGTTCGGCGAAGTTAAATTGGATGAGGTAAACGGAGAGAGAGATTTAGGAGTTTCTATCGATGAGGACTTCAGGATTTCCTCCCACGCGCAAGCGACAGTGGCCAAATGCAACAGAATTCTAGATTACATTCGTCGGTCGGTTGCAAGTAGGGCATCTCGCGTTATTCTTCCGTTGTATGCGGCGCTGATAAGACCCCAGCTGGAATATTGCACCCAGTTTTGGAGGCCTACAAATAAGGGCGATTTGTTGGCGCTCGAAGGAGTGCAGAGGAGGGCCACTAGAATGATTAAGGAGGTCAGGGGACTATCATACGAGAAGCGTTTAGAAGTGTTGAGACTGTACTCGCTCGAACGAAGGTTAAGCAGGGGCGATTTTCATTCAGGCTTTCAAGATAATTACAGGAATAGATAATGTCGAGTGTGGTATGTCTTTCCAGTTTGATGTCAGCAAGAGAACGAGAGGTAACCAACTTAAGTTGCGCAAACCGCAGGTGCGGCTCAGGTTGAGACAGGAATTCTTTACTTGCAGAGTGGTGAACGCGAGGAATGCGTTAGATGACGAAGTAGTGGCTGTCCCTTTTGTGACTATCTTTAAGGAGAAACTAGATGTTTTCATGGACAGGCAAAAAGTTGGGGGGCAATGTTGACGTTAGGTACTAGACAGTAAGCAACTAGGATAGTCAAATAACAAAAAAAAAACAAAACACAAATACAAATATATTTAGCTTTAAGAGGGTTTAGCCTACCGTAAAATTAAGGAACGCTCGACCTCGACACGTTCGATCGAAATGGGCGAAATCGCCTCTTGATATCACTATCTTGAATCTTGAATTGCCTCATGATGAATGAAGTATTGGGAAGCAAGCATGCCATCCATGATGAGGAAGGAGGACACACTTCTGTAGCAACTCGTGCACTAGCCAAGTCTTCTGCGTCCTGGTCTCTTTCAGTTGAAAATATTCAAGAGGAAGGACATGAGTATTGATATAGGTTGTCTTTGTTCAAGAAAGGTCTGCCAAAAATGGCTAACAGACCAACATCAACCATAACAAAATTCTCAACCAGGACTACTTCAAGTCGATTGGTCAAAACGCAATTATTTCCACATGACATTTCACTTGATCTCCCTTGATCCAGGGGGTTGAAATTGGACCTACAGAAGGTACATCTGCAATGGGTGTACATGTATTTTTTGCAAGAAGTGGCAACTTATCTGAACTACATTCCTCCAGTTCTAAGAGCCGTTTGACCACTTGTTTCAATGGTGCCTTTCCTGATCGTACAAGCTTCTTCATGTGTTGTAGATAGTTCTCAAATGGGAAAGAAGAGAAAGAATCATCTGGGCCATGCCTTCTCACATCACAGATGTGAATGAGGCTATGCATGTTGTATGTCACACTTTCTTCTCCATATAGTTGAGAACTTGAATTTATAAACATCTCTGAAAGGTGTCTTGCATATTGAAGGTGACTACAGTCATATGCAAGACTTGAAGAAGTCAAGATTCTCATTTTCACATGAAACAAAAGGAAGTGCTTGAGTTGATGTTCATTTAAGGCATCCTTCAGGACAATTGGTCCAGTATATAAGAGCAACTGCCTGAACTCAATGGCTTTCCATATATCAAGTTCAGAGAAGGACCTTGGCTTTCTACAAAATTCAATGGGTATGTATCTACAAAGAAGTACCAGTGCAACAGATAAAATAAGTTGAGCAGCAGCACTGACTCGGCAGGTCAGTGGGCAAGATTTCCACAGAAGACAAAGCTTTCGCATGACTCCTAAGCAAGTCAAGTGCATTTAATCATGTAACGTATGCCAGCCTCTGACCGCGCAACGTCCAGTGTCATCCAGTAGAGAGTCAAGTCGGGGAGGAAGCTGAAGGAGGTGAACTAAAACATCAATCAACACGTGGAGGGAGGTGAACCCAGTGTTTGGGGTCAACCAACACGTGGAAGGGCTCCTTACAGTTTATATGCATATTCCTTCTCGAATGGATCTTTCCTTCCCAAACACCCAAACAAGGAGCCATAACATCATTATGCGAATGGGTATCAAAGTCCCTCCAATGAAATCTAATCGCCAAAAACCTATCCTCCAATCCAGCAAGATTTCAGCTGAAGATCCCTCCCTCGATCCCTCACTCCGAGGTGAATGAAGAGCTCGAACTCGAAGAACTCGAGTTAGTACCGATTTGACCGGGGTACTCGGGCCCTTTTAGATCGTGGGTGTATTGAAACTGGCTGACCTGGTTTCCTGGAAGGAATTCATTGTAGTGGAATCGGGGCGCGTTAAGGTAAAGTTTTTATTTGAACTTAATTAATAGTTGGTATTTTCATAAATCCAACCCACTGCGCCCCGTGCCCGTTACAATCATGGGGAAATTGTTCAATCATGTCAATATTCCACTCTGACAGAGGGGACACACCATTATGATGCTCAGGATACTCCTGAGTTCTGAAATTGATGTCTGTACGAAGAGCACTACTAGTACATGGGAAAAGAACTCGTCCGTGCCATTCCCCTGATTGAACACACCTGTCACATCCATGATACCCTGTATGTCCCTTTATCTGTTTAAGGAAAGCTCTGGCTGGGGCATCACAAAAAAACACGGTCAGTTACTGAAAGAGATTAAACCTGCAGTAGTTTTGATGCCATTCATGCTCAGAATTTTTACATCTTTAATTAAGTGTCTCAGGAATTCTCCACAGTCTGCAGGTTTCTTTTTACCACAGAACACACCAACTGGAAAAGGTGTTTTGTCTTTGGCATTTCTGATGAGGCACAAAATGAGCCAGTACTGTTGTTGGCTGGACTTGAACAGAGGAATGCCACCAATATTGATGGTCAGAGCAACTGAGACCATGTCAGTCTGCAAGCCTTTTATATAGCTTGTTTGAAACCAAAGTGATAATACTGACCACCATCAGACATTACCAGGCATGAAACATTACAGACCGAACTATAAACAGCTCGGGGGCCTTTAGGAAGTTCTGGATGATCTTTTAAAACATGAAGAAGACCTTGAAGCTGTGGAAGTGTGATGTTGTAGGTGTTAGCCCATTCATGCAATCTGGCTCTTAGAGGCAGAATATGTAGCTGCTCAGATTCAATTCCTACAGAAATTCTTCCTTCACTTGAGGACTGGCCACTCTCCCAATCTGACAAGAGTCCACCATCCAAGTCTGAAGTCTCTACAGAATGACTCCCATGTCCACAACCATCTACACCAACAAGTTCCTGTGTCATGAAATTCTTCCTTCACTTGAGGACTGGCCACTCTCCCAATCTGACAAGAGTCCACCATCCAAGTCTGAAGTCTCTACAGAATGACTCCCATGTCCACAACCATCTACACCAACAAGTTCCTGTGTCATATCTAAATATGCAGAATTCTCTTTGTCATCATGGGAGACCTGCTCATTAATCTCATATACTGAATTGTGGGACTGGTGCATTCCATCAGCTTGCATGAAAGCAGCCACAAATGCTACTGGATATCGCTGTTGTCCTTTCCCCACTTGCCTGGAAGGTCCTGGGATTCTCTTACTGTTCCCTGCTAGTGGCATCTCAAAATTATAGTTTCCAGAAGCAATTCCCATCAACAGATCTTTTCCCATCAAACAGAAAAAAGAAGGATAATTGGACATGAGAAGAAAATGAGAGGGTGCATCTTAAGAAACAGCAGCGAAATGAATCACACCAGCCCAAATAAAGACAATAACCAAATGCATTTCATGCCTAGAATATGAATGAGTTTTAGAACCACAGACCAAAATAAAACTCATGCTATAGAACAATAGAGTGATTCACTCTGGGAGTCAGTGAATACCTTACATAACCTTGGTGACAAGAGGTAAATATCAGACTAAGTTGCCTTAGGCTCCCAGTATCTTGAATTTTCCTACAATTATATATTTTATTGGTTTTTGTTGTAGTTTGTTGTATTGGTTGTAGTTAACTGGTATTTTAATCCCCTGATTGGGATGAAGAATGCAGAGCCTCTTCTCACAAATTTTGGGACAAAGTCAATCCACCATGTATAATGTCTACCAACCCAAATGCCAACCTTGGACTGAGAGAATTTCAATAGGAGTCTCTTGAGAAGCATGCAGCAGAAGTGTCAAAAGCATTCGGTGCAAAAACCCAATTCAGAAACATCTGCTCAACCTAGAGACTCCAATGGGCAATCCACATGCAATTAGCATGCAAATCAAGCCATTGGTTCAGTTAGCATTTAACTTAATACTTTCAGTCCAAATTCCAAAGGTTATGCCCCAGGAAAGAGTGGGGAAGAAAATGATTTGAAAAGAAAACTGAGAACTATGCCTCCTTGGAGATTTCTATCAGATAACCACAGCAAACCAGAGTTTCCATAATGCTGCAGAAGCAGTGAAGATGGAACAGTCATTCCTTCCATATTTTCTGTTATTTGATGATAGATGTCCATGTATCCCATTAAGTCACAATAAAGAGGATGTGATCTGATTGACTGGCCTCACACTAAAGCATAATCTGCTTGGAACAGATTATGCTTTGATTATGAAATGATTATGAAATATGATTTTATATCTAGGCTTCACTCTACTATTCAGAGAAACCATTACAAAGCACAATTACTACCATACAGACCTGCAGGAGTCTAAGAGCACCCAAATGAGAGAAGAGAAAGATAATTATTAAAACAAAGCAGCCATAGAAAATAAGTCAGATTGCTCAGAGCATAGAAGGCAAATAGCGTTAACAGACAATAGAAGACATGGACAAAATATTAAATCAAAGGTTGACAAAGGCTATAGGCCTAAACTCAAGTCTAAATCGTGACATTGCCATTATCTGGAAGGATGACTGTACCTCAAGGCCAAGGGTCGCAAATCTTAGGCTATACCTTATCATCGACCTAGAAAAACCTATTTTCCGCTTTCTTCATAGGCGGAAAATTTTATTACCCTTAGCCTACACTATTATGAATTTAAGGAATCACTTCTAAATTCGAACGAGCGAAAATGGCATTCACGGTGATGGACACGGTTCGCTTGCAGCACGCGCCAGCCTGTAGCGGTCATTTGGTCGCATTTTCATGAAACGTTATTAGATTCCCTGATAGGTGGCGCTGCTTTGTGTCAAAGCGAAGCATTCAGTCAACGTTGGCTGGTAACACTGGATTTGATTCTTGGTTGTCTTTTGCGAAGAAATAATGATAAATGCTCTATTTGATTGATATGCTGCATGATGGTAACAGATAAATCATTAAAATGCAATTTTGGATTATGTGATTGTGGTATAACACTGATATAATATTCAAGCAGCGCTCGACTTGAACCTTCAACGCTTATGATATTGATATGACACTCACGGAACGTTCCAACAGCACTTCTATGTATGCTGGGTTGTGACGAAATTCTAGTGCTTTTCAGCCACTGTCTTATTTGCTGTAAATCGAACGTTCCCCTTGAAAGAAATACTTCTAAGTATATCAGCTAAAGTAATTACAAAAACTGATATAATAGGGAAAAAAATCATTTCCTGCAGATACTTTGACCGTGAATGGTGCAGCATTGAATAAATGTTGACCCAATGTGGGTGTTGGTGACGGTCACCGCGTTGAATGAATGTTTATGCGACATGGATGGATATGTCAACAGTGATACATTCAATCCACACTTAGTCAATAATGATTCAATGCCACATGCCACACGCCCAAAAACACGTGTCTTTATCGGGAATGAAAATGTCAGATTTGGTCAAATTACGAAGCCTTGCTTGACATCACGTTGGCCCAACATGCCTTCAGGCGTGCCACTGACCCTCGAACTTCGCGGATAAAACTCTTTGGCACGCCAAGTTTCAGTTACAACACCACGAAAGTGCGACTCAGAACCTTCCGAGATGCAAAGTTTATCATCGATGCTGGTTTCTTTCGCTTCCGATGCAAGAGGGAATAGTTCCTCCTCCGAGAGTCTGTAAAAGTTTCCACATTTCATTTCCAGTATCTGAAAGGTTGAAAGATCAATTTTAAAAATGAACTTTCCCCAGTAGCCCATAATATTGACTCAACATGAATTAAATATTGATTCAACGTCTGGATAATAATTAATTGTTAGGTGCTACAACGGTCCCCGACGAAGTCAGGGGAATTTAAAACCTCCTTTGATGCAAATAAAACTATTCGTTTGCCGAAATATTACCCAGGTGGCCCTAGGTGGCCCTTGTGATCCATCAGTCACAGGGCCACTAAACTCCGCCGTCCAGGTGCCCCACCCCTAGGAACTAAGGTTTGAAGTTCAGTGTTATGGGTCACACCAATCTAGTCTCACGAATACACTTTCGTTCAATTGTAAAGTAAATGCCTTGATTTGAACACGTCTTCCAATCAATCGATTAATTAGCTTTTAAAAAAAGTAATAATTTTTATATTGAATCTCCTTTTTCTAATTTTACTTTCGTATTCAGACATCTCCACCATGCCATATGCTCGTGAGAAATTTTCATTTATATTCTTTTTTGCTTGTTTGCTGCGATTGACTTTATGCCAGGCGTCATTTCAGTATCCTTATTATCTACCATAAATCGAGCATTTTTCTTGATCGAAATGCATTCGGGGCAATTGGCTAATCTATTCGACGAATCCTTGATGGGGTACACAAAAATAATCCTAACGTAGAGATAAAACACAAGGGATTTACTACTACAAAATAATCCATTGAATTGAAGCCGATTTAATGTTGACACTTCTACCGTGAATATTGCAGCATTGAATCAGTGTTTAGTCAATGTGGGTATATAAACGATGATGGTCGCCGCGTTGAACCAATTCGACATAGAAGTATAAACCTTCAACAGTGATACATTCGATTCACACCAAAGCAACATTGAATCAACGTTACCTAGGATCCTGGGTTCCGTTTGGTTGGGTTGCCACTTGGGTTGAATATATCCATGAAGTGGAATACCTTCCCTACCGTCGTTTGTGGAGATAATATCAAGTACTGCTCCAAAAGTACTGGATACGCGTGAAGACAGCATATAGGGTAATTTGGGGGAATATGGCCCTGAAAAGTGAAACCTGGTCAACGTCGAGATTGACTTCGCGAATATTTCGAAAATGTGAATTGATATCTCCTCTATTAAATCCCAGCAAGGCACATGCAAATGCAAAGGCATGACGATTTGATTGCCTTCTGCAATGATGGCACTGTGGACACACCATTAAGGATGGCCTTATGCATATGGGAGGGTATATCATCACTGCCTCTGTCGCTACATTTGTCAAGAGGAAATGTCGCGATTTCCGATGGTCCCGGATCATGGTTATCCAAATCTGTTCCTTCCACATCTTGTTCCTTAGGACCTGGAGCTCACAAGAGAAAAGCGTGATCGGGAATCGCAAATGGGTTGAGTGGATAGATGCCATAGGCTCTGAAGCCATTCAGGCATTGCCCACGGTCGCTACTTGAAACCACGCGTCCCTGAGAAGACCTCCGAATTCCACCTTGGAGAAATCTTTTCCTCTGTGGTTTTTCACCTAAGAAGCAGAAGTAGTTCTGTTCTGTCAGATTGTTCTTAAGAGACTTGGAAAAAGATCGATCCGATGGCTGAAGCCAATGGGTTGTATGTAGAGGTATACACAGCAAATGGATTCCGTGATCCTTGGCGAACTGCAAGAGATAGGGATCAGTTGCATGCGCATCGTGTCCATCTACAATTAGGACTGGTGTTTCAGCTGTGCAGTGAACTGCAGCCACAAAAAACTCCAGAAATTCAAAAAACAGAGCTGTGTTTATGTAGCGGCTCTCACTGAACTAGGAACATGGAGGCAAGCATTCATTTAGCTCTCGCCTCTGTCGCTTTCCTTTGAAGATAACAAATGGAGCCATAGGACCAAATGAGCAATGGACTGAAAGGAGTTCGTCCGAGACATGATGATTGAGGATCACTATCCCGTATTCGGCATTAGAAAGAAATCGTCTTTCAAGTGATTTCCACAGAACTCGGAAATGCAATTCTTTCCTTAACCCACATCCAGGCAAGGCATTTTGCGACAAAAGGAGCATCACAAAGACGAGAATTCATTGATGAACAAAGCCATTGATTGCCTATCCCAAACACTTTGGTGATGATATTAGAAAGTAGATACGACGCGGCCAGGTTTCGAACCACTGCTCCCAGTCATTTGAGCCAAAAATGTCTCTCTGCTTGATGCGAAAAAGTTTGCATTACATGCCTTTCAGCCACTGTCTTATTTGCAATTATTCGAACGTTTTTCTTGATGGAAATTCCATCTGGCGGATTGGCTGAACTATTCGACAAACCTAGATGAAGTACGGATTTTAAAAACCCTAACGGTATACACAACCCAAGACGCATCATATATTGCAAAAGAATCCATTAAATCGATGTTCATTAATGGTTTACATATCCATAGTGAAAAATGCAGCATTGAATCAACGTTGAGGCCATATGGGCACAAAAACGGTGACGGTTGTCGCGTTGAATCAATGTTGATTCAACATGGAGGTATAAACCGTCAGCAGCGGCACATTCAATCGACACCCAATCAACGTTGAATCAATTTTGTGTGCTACCTGGGAGGTTGACTATTCTGGAGACTTCCATTCTCCAAAAGTTTTTTCTCCGTCCGTTAATTTGTCTCACTGATCTCATCTCTCATCTCTTCAATATTCCCATCTAAATCGGTGATGACTCTCAGAATCATTCCCATATGTTACAGTCCAGGGTGCACATCTAACATTGTCTTCTAGGTTAAATTTCATCGTGCATTTATATAGTCAAAGGATTCCTGTAAACGGCAACCCTATAGGAATTCCTGGGGTGTACTTGGAACCTTTAGGAGAAAATATGAAGAGCCTGGATGTGACGAAGTGCTAACCCTGGGACATTGGCAAGGAAGCATCTTCATGCTCTTTTTTGGAGCACTTATTAGACATCAAAGAAAAAGAATACATTAAGGCAAGCAACTGCAAATTATAGTTTTGCCAGAACACGGTCATCAATGAATGCTAAAAGAACCAGACTGAGCTGGTGAGAGCCATTCAATGACCTGAGAGCAACCAATATCCCATGCATTCTGGTACATCCTACTGACAATGTCTACTATGTACTTCTTGTCACCGGTAGATTAGGTGATTTACAATACTTTCCCTCTGAAAATGTGTTTCAGTCCTTCAAGCTATATGGGGTGAATGCATAAATCAGATGTCCCATAATGCCATGCTACCAAATGAACATTATCATTGAAAGCGTAGTCGCTACAAACCAGTACCAAGACACACATTCCTCACTTGGATTACCTTCAACCTCATGATGCTTCATAAAAAATTACTATTGGTCACTAAGCTAATTGAAACCTAGGCCTAACTTCATATCTCTTCATATGCCATCGCGTGACCAATATTTACCTATGTAGCATAGGCCTAGTGTCATGGTGGTAGCAGTTAGGAAAAGGTAAGCCTGCGTTGAGATGTCCAAGTTAAGTGAGAAAACCCATAGGCCCATATCCTTTTCGAACTCAGCTATATGCCCAGTGACCTGTTTATTCGTGCGTTGTGCCTGATTCGCTTTAACTTGCAGCGGCTACGGGGGTAGCCATGTTCCCACCATGACTCCATGGTGGAGTTTGATTGGCTGTTCCGGTCCCAGTGTTCGAACACGAGTAAGGTTTCAAAATATGCGTCCGGGAATGCTTTACCAGTGCCAATTGGCGCATTGTTGAAGAACCAGCGATGTATTTTCCCTTGCGAATTTCCATGCGCCGTTTCATTTGAACCGCTTTCTCCGCATGAAAAAAGCGGAATTCAGCATATGCTGGTTGCTTATTTTGATTTAGCGGAGGAACGACACCATCAAACGTTTGTAGGCTATTCATAGCCAGGTGATAGATGTCGCCGGATGTTATGAAGCAGTATAGATCGTTACCAGGAATGTCAACAATTGTAGCATCGAAGGAAGCAAACGCGTTTGCGTTGCTGTACTGCCAGTTAAATGCGAAAATTGCGCTTACGTTTGTATTTTCCCCACAACAGCGTTTTGAACTCGGGCGGATACTCGAATGGGTTCGTATGGAAAACCTTACTATTATGACAACAGAGCTGCAGTTAGCTTTTCTTCGCTTCAAAATAAACAGCCCGGCAGTGTTCACCAAAGCATTCCACAATCATAGTGTCGAGATTGTGCGGAACGGCTGAAACTGAAATTGGGCGTCCCGATTGCGCAGGAGAAATGGATGGAAATTTTCTAGAGTAAATTCATGCTCTTATAGGAAAATATAACAAGAAATACTAAGATTACTAAGAAGAATTCGAGAAAGAGAATTAGTAGAACGCCAAGACTTGAAGTATGAGAATACAACCTAAACATAACAGTCGCGTTCACGTCTCCCAGAAGGGAAATTTAATAACATCAGAAAAACACAATGACACAGCAAGGTGAATTTCCCTCTGTTGGAAGGATTTCCAGACCGTTTCTGTTATTTCCTCATTCACACAAATCTGCCAATCATGACGGAAAGAAGAACCATCCTCCTTGGAACTCTGCAGAGAATCGGCCAATGTACATTGAGGACGCAACGCTCGACTCAGGAAGATCAATCGAATTACTAAAGTCAACATGTGGCAAGCGATCCTCCTCACCGTCGACGTCTCTCTTATCCTTTTGGAGCGTGACCTGGTTTGTTACGCATTTTTCACCTATCTGTTATGGAATCTGGAAGCTACACAGAAAGCGAAAGTTGACCAGTGGAATTCGAAATTGGCCAGGGGTGTCCATCTTGAAGCCCCTCGTCGGTGCGGACCCCAATCTCGAGACCAACCTTGAAACTTTCTTCACAATGAATTACCCTATCTACGAGATACTGTTTTGCATACACGAAGACGGGGATCCCAGCATGGAGATCGTCAAGCGATTGCGAAAAAAATACCCAGATGT
>CAJPEV010000543.1:12495-80660 GCA_905338385.1 Darwinula stevensoni | reverse complement strand
GTCTAACAAGCGCGCACACAACAGCGTTGACTCTCTGCGTGCCGCCATTGTCGACGTGTGCGCCAATACCGACCGGCAACACCTCATCAACGCCTGCAACCGCTTCCGATCGAGAATCGAAGCCGTGATCGAGGCCGATGGCGGTCATTTTGAGTGATCATTGTCGCTAATGAACAGTTGAATCCAGGGGTAAAAAATCATGTTGAACCCGTGCTTCATTGATGAGTACTGGAACGAGACATCCCAAATTCCCTGAATTCCCAATTTAAGCGGACCACCCTGTATACTCTCGACGTTTACTCAACTTTTCCAGGTCGATAAATATACATATAGGCAACGTCTACTTAACGTTCCTGTGCAACATGGACATTGTTGATGTCGACATTGCCTCAAGATCCATAAAAATTAACTTTCAATATATAATATAGAATGTTTGTAAACACGCGACATCGCAGATGCTAAATTGGGAGAGGAGATAGGAAGATTTTCGTGCCTTGGACCTTCTCTACCTTCACCCTATTCTTCATTCCAGGCGCCACCTTCTAAGGGGCCGATTTGTTCACTCAAAGGTCCGAAATTCGTCCAAAAATACCATACAAAATGTCATATGTGTCTCGTTCTACTGTACAAGTGCATTCCTGTAATTAGGATTCTAGGTCGCCTCTTGAAAATTTCTCAGAAATGACTACTAACCCTTACGAAAACATCCTATAGGATCCTATAATATTTTTGAAATGTAAAAATCTCCTAGAAATCCTATGGGATTCTTGTAGGGATCGCATAGGATTCCTATAGGATCCTAACGGAACTCTGGGATTCCTATAAGAATACTATGAGATTTTGATGTTTCAAAAATCTCATCGGATGCTATAGGATCTTTTCTTAAGGGAGAGAAATTCAATTCCCATGAAAATGAGACCCTTATTAATCTGCATCCCCAAGAGTGACGGGCTTCAAAATTTCTGAAGTAAATTCATGCTCTTATAGGAAAATATAACAAGAAATACTAAGATTACTAAGAAGAATTCGAGAAAGAGAATTAGTAGAACGCCAAGACTTGAAGTATGAGAATACAACCTAAACATAACAGTCGCGTTCACGTCTCCCAGAAGGGAAATTTAATAACATCAGAAAAACACAATGACACCGCAAGGTGAATTTCCCTCTGTTGGAAGTATTTCCAGACCGTTTTTGTTATTTCCTCATTCACACAAATCTGCCAATCATGACGGAAAGAAGAACCATCCTCCTTAGAACTCTGCAGAGAATCGGCCAATGTACATTGAGGACGCAACGCTCGACTCAGGAAGATCAATCGAATTACTAAAGTCAACATGTGGCAAGCGATCCTCCTCACCGTCGCCGTCTCTCTCTTATCCTTTTGGAGCGTGACCTGGTTTGTTACGCATTTTTCACCTATCTGTTATGGAATCTGGAAGCTACACAGAAAACGAAAGTTGACCAGTACAATTCGAAATTGGCCAGGGGTGTCCATCTTGAAGCCCCTCGTCGGTGCGGACCCCAATCTCGAGACCAACCTTGAAACTTTCTTCACAATGAATTACCCTATCTACGAGATACTGTTTTGCATACACGAAGACGGGGATCCCAGCATGGAGATCGTCAAGCGATTGCGAAAAAAATACCCAGATGTGCCCAGTCGAGTGTTCGTCGGCGGAGAAAAGGTCGGAGTCAACATGAAGATCAATAACCTGTTTCCTGCTTACCGTGAAAGTAAATACGAGCTCTTGTTCTTCTCGGACTCGGGGGTCATGATGAAACCGGACACTTTGATGGATATGGTGCAAAATATGACAGACGGGGTGGGTCTAGTGCATCAGTTGCCGTTGGTCTGCGACAGCGAGGGATTCACCAATGCCTTGGAGAAGGTCTATTTCAGCACCATCTGCGCACGGGCATACCTCGCGGCTGCCATGCTTGGGATCAATTGTCACATCGGAATGAGCACCTTGATGAGGAGGAGCGTTCTTTGCGAAATTGGGGGACTTGAGAAGTTCTCCTATCATTTGGGAGAAGATTTCCTCCTGGCCTCTGCCCTACTTTCGAAAGGATACACACTCGTTATATCTTCTCAGCCCGTATGGCAAAATTCTGGGCCAAAGCGGTTATCCGTGTTTCTAGCTCGAATATCGCGCTGGGCTCAATTTAGATACGCGAATGATACTCTTTTCTTTTTCGTGGAGCCACTTCTCGAGTGTCTCGTCAATGGTCTCTTGGGGGCGTGGGCCGCTCGGGAGCTCTTCGGCTGGGATCCTATACCCTTCTATATTCTTCACGTTCTCACCTGGTTCATCTCGGACTTGATCGTCATGATCGTCGTCAACGGAGTCATGCCCATGAACGTATTTCAGTTCCTCGTATGCTGGATTTTTCGGGAATGCTCCATGATGTATCCTTACCTGTATGCCGTGTTTGTTCCTACGATCCGCTGGCGAGCAGTGACCTATCGACTTGGCTGGGATGGTAGAGTGAAGGAATCCACAACATAACCTCTCTCTATTTGTTCGTCCACCTGTCCGTCCGCCCCCTCATCCCACAGTTTGTCCTTCCGTCAATTTGCGGTCCTTCGACAGTTCCGCTTATCGGATGACCTTGCGAAACGTACGTCGGTGAGCACAAGAAACATCCACTAGTTGGAATTGGAACAGGATGGATATCTCTCTCTGGCATGAGAAGTTGAACCATGGGACACTAAGATTGAAAAAACACAGGTGTACTTCAAAATACTTTCTGGTTGAGTTCTGCAACATTCTCACTGTCGCACCTTATTCCGTTTTGCCTCTTCGCTTGGTCACGTCCTGCTTCTTTTCAGATGCGTAGATATGTTAGCATATAAGATTTTCGTCTCACTTTCTTCGGCATCACCACATTCCACCTCTTCCCATCATGTAAACATTTTTTTATAAATGTATTCCAATGTCTTTCCACGATGTCTCTGGGAAATACCAGTTGCATCTGAGAGCCGCCTCAATTGATATGGTCTCGAAGCCAATTTTAAAAATATAACTTCATTTGTAGGGTTCTAATCATAGAGAAAAGGCCAGGCCCTTGCATGTAAATTTTGATGGCGAACATCTTTGGTGAAAATATATTTGTGCTTCAAACAGTGTTTCCTTTCAAGTCGAAGTTTCTTCGCCGGGAGGATTGCGATTGGAGCAATTAATGGGGAAAAAGAGGCCGTGTTCCTGTTCCACTGGACCCACGTTTGACTGGTCTGTTTCTTCTAATACATTCATCTCCGGTTTCCATTCTCATCTGCATGTTACTTCAAAATATTCCGAAGGTTCCAAAGATTCCAGATAACGGAGGAATGTGCCCAAACTAGGCAGAGCAGAATATATCGCCAGAAGAAACGTGGAATTTGAAATCTCTTTATGCGCTTCCTGCATACGAAGTTTCCGTAACGCCCCTGAAGACTACTACTAGTGCCCACCACGTGCAAAGTTTCGTGTTTCTAGTCGCTCTGATGTCTAGCAGTGAACATTTCGCAATTCGAGGAGCTTTCTAATATTAGGTTTTGCCAAAAAAAATTAGGAAAACTCCAACCCGGACCCTGGCAATGTTGAAGGAATGGTATTGAAACTACATGCCGTTGACATTGGTTTTGTTCCATAAAATATATTGAGATTCTCTCTCTGCGGAGTTCCAAGGAGGATGGTTCTTCTTCCCGTCGTGATTGGCAGATTTGTGTGAATGAGGAAATAACAGAAACGATCTGGAAATCCCCCCAACAGAGGGAAATTCACCTTGCCGTGTCATTGTGTTTTCCTGGTAGATGTTATTTTTGTATTTTTGTTTAGTTTTTTTTGACTATCCTAGTTGGCTAATGTCTAGTACCTAACGTCAACATTGCCCCCCAACTTTTTCCCTGTCCATGAAAGCATCCAGTTTCTTCTAAAAGATAGTCATAGAAGGGGCAGCCACTACTTCGTCATTTAACGCATTCCTCGCGTTCACCACTCTGAAAGTAAAGAATTCTTGTCTCAACCTGAGCCGCACCTGCGATTTGCGCAACTTAAGTTGGTTACCTCTCGTTCTCTTGCTGACATCAAACTGGAAAAACATACCACACTCGACATTATCTATTCCTGTAATTATCTTGAAAGCCTGGATGAAAATCGCCCCTGCTTAACCTTCGTTCGAGCGACTACAGTCCCAACACTTCTAAACGCTTCTCGTATGATAGTCCCCTGACCACCGTAATCATTCTTGTGGTCCTCCTCCGTAATCCCTCGAGCGCCAACAAATCGCCCTGATTTGTAGACTTTCGAGACTGGATGCAATATTCCAACTCGGGTCATATCAGCGCCGCATACAACGGAAGAATAACGCGCGATGTCCTTCTTGCTACCGAACGACGAAAGTAACCTAGAATTCTGTTGTATTTGGCCACTGTCGCTTGCGCGTGCGAGGAAAACTTGAGGTCCTCGTCGATAGAAACTCCTAAATCCCTCTCTCCGTTTGCCTCGTCCAATTTAACATCGCCGAACGTGTCAAGAGACCTACCGTTGTTTCGACCGATGTGGAGAACTTTACAGTTACTTTTATTAATCCTCATGAACCATTTCTTGCTCCACTCGTCCTAAAGACTTAAATCTCGCTCGGCTCGAGCCCTATCCGCCTCCCCTCTTATGGTAAAACCTATCTTGGTGTCGTCGGCAAATTTACTTATCTTACCCTCTACGCCGAGATCCACATCGCGTATGTTGACCAAAAACAGAAGCGGTCCAAGGATCTCGCCTTGAGGGACACCGCTTGGGACTCCTGTCCTCCTTAGACGCTTCCCCATTTATCATCACCCGTTGTTCTCGTCCTGCAAACCAGCTACCGATCCACTCACTCGTCCTACC
Source organism: Darwinula stevensoni (assembly GCA_905338385.1). Lineage (NCBI taxonomy): Eukaryota > Metazoa > Arthropoda > Ostracoda > Podocopida > Darwinulidae > Darwinula > Darwinula stevensoni. The sequence continues at coordinate 75,789 of CAJPEV010000543.1, read as the reverse complement.
CTGCATCCCGTGCTCCTCCAGTTTAACCCGCAACCTCTTGTGTGGAACGGCATCGAAAGTTTTCGCGAAATCTAAATAGATTATGTCCACGGGATTCCCCTCATCCCTCTCTTCCGTCGCCCAGTCGTAGAATTCGAGCAAATTGGTGGGACAATTTCAATGCCTCTTAAGCCGTGTTGAGAGTCCCGAATGAGCGCGTTTCCTTCGAGGAAATCCAAGAGATGGTCTCTTAGTATGCTCTCCATGATCTTCCCTGGAATACTCGTGAGACTTACCGGCCTGTAATTTCCTGGATTACTGTTTTCGCCCCTCTTACAGATCGGTACGACGTTTGCTAGTCTCCAGTCCTTAGGTACTTCCCCTACCTTGATGAGGAGGAGCGTTCTTTGCGAAATTGGGGGACTTGAGAAGTTCTCCTATCATTTGGGAGAAGATTTCCTCCTGGCCTCTGCCCTACTTTCGAAAGGATACACACTCGTTATATCTTCTCTGCCCGTATGGCAAAATTCTGGGCCAAAACGGTTGTCCGTGTTTCTAGCTCGAATATCGCGCTGGACTCAATTTAGATACGCGAATAATACTCTTTTCTTTTTCGTGGAGCCACTTTTCGAGTGTCTTGTCAATGGTCTCTTGGGGGCGTGGGCCGCTCGGGAGCTCTTCGGCTGGGATCCTATACCCTTCTATCATATATTCTTCACGTTCTCACCTGGTTAATCTCGGACTTGATCGTCATGATCGTCGTCAACGGAGTCATGCCCATGAACGTATTTCAGTTCCTCATATGCTGGATTTTTCGGGAATGCTCCATGATGTATCCTTACCTGTATGCCGTGTTTGTTCCTACGATCCGCTGGCGAGCAGTGACCTATCGGCTTGGCTGGGATGGTAGAGTGAAGGAAGCCACAACATAACCTCTCTCTATTTGTTCGTCCACCCGTCCGTCCGCCCCCTCATCCTTCAGTTTGTCCTTCCGTCAATTGGCTGTCCTTCGACAGTTCCGCTTATCGATGACCTTGCGAAATGTTCGTCGGTGCGCACAAGAAACATCCACTGGTTGGAATTGGAACAGGATGGATATCTCTCCAGGTTCTATATCCACATAGATTACAGCTTACACGCTGTCCTCAATCTACCTGGGGGAAGACCCAGTCTAGAGGTACATTCCTCCGATATTGATTTAGTCTTCAAGCAAAGATTGATCGCTTCCTGTTCCTAGAAATACCCGATCGTGGTGCGACGCTATCTTCTCCTAGCCTCAAACCTGAGTGTTTCTGCGATCGACCAAGGTTGGAACTCTGGCATGAGAAGTTTAACCACGAGACACTAAGATTGCAAAAACACAGGTCTACTTCAAAATACTTTCTTGTTGAGTTCTGTAACATTCTTACTGTCTCGCCTCATTCCGTTTTGCCTCTTCGCTTCGTCACGTCCTGCTTCTTGTCAGATGCGTAGATATGTTAGCATGTAAGATTTTCGTCTCACTTTCTTCAGCATCACCACATTCTACCTCTTCCCACCATGTAAACATTTTTTTTTTCAATGTATTCCAATGTCTTTCCACGATCTCTCTGCGAAATACCAGTTGCATCTGAGAGCCGTCTCAGAAGATATGGTCTTGAAGCCAATTTTAAAAATATAACTTCATTTGTAGGGTTCTAATCATAGAGAAAATGCCAGGCCCTTGCATGTAAATTGTGATGGCGAACATCTTTGGTGAAAATATATTTGTCCTTTAACTAAACAGTTTCTCCTTTCAAGTCGAAGTTTCTTCACCGGGAGTATTGCTATTGAAGCAATCAATGGGGGAAAATAGGCAGTGTTCCTGTTCCACTGGACCCACGTTTAACTGATTAGTCTCTTTCAACGCATTCATCTCTGTTTTCTATTCTATTCTCATCTGCCAGTTGCTTCCGGCAACGTGACAGGAGTAGTGACTAAGAAGCAATCAGGGTGAATCCAATTTCCCTTCTTTAGGCAATTGTGGACTCCTGACGAATTGAAATGGATGATTTTTCAAATAAAAGTTTCAGCACAAAGAAGTAAACCTTGGGCGAATAAGGCCGCCGCTTATTCCACCCACAATTACAACCCAGATGCTAGAGACAGATGCTAGGGCTTTCTAGTTCTTCGGGTTCTATTAATAGAGAACATACCAGGCCCTTCCATGTGAATTGCGAATGCGAACGTCTTTGCCAAAAAAAAATATTTGTGCTTGAATTAAATAGTTTTCCCTTTCTAGTTATCCTGAAGTAATATCGCGACATAGTTTGGGAATAAAGTCACTAAATTAAACTATTGGCTTCTCTCGATCCTGGCGTCTTCAGTTTTTCTCTCATTCATTCGAATTCCTGCCAAGTTTAATTGCCGAAAGGTGATTGGTGCCACGATTAGAGAATCCATAGGTCTTACTTTCGAAAGAGCAAAAAACGACCGACCAACCCGATGGGGGACAAATATGGATTTCTGTCTTCTCCGCAGTTAACGCATGTGACTTGTGCAATGTTACTGCCAAGGTCAGAGAAAGCTTCCAACTCGATTCTCGACATTACTAGTCCATATTGGTAGCAACTAAGGGGGAGCGTCATCTTGTTCCGTTCGCAGTCGCTTCAAGTTTTGGGATTCAGTTAGACGCTTTTGCTCCGTGGCTTTCCCAGAACGCTTTCCCTTCGTTTCTTTCGCCTGGCTCTGCACTTCGAATCTGAAAGGAACCCTTAACGCTTAGACCTCAATATATCTGACAGCTATCCCAAACCAAAGCACCAGATTTCGCAAGCATGTAAGTTACGGTTGCCTACATCGACAGGCACCAGGCGATATAGGCCCGGAAGATCTATTAAGGAAGGAAACATCATCGACTAGCAAGTATTTGGCAAAGAGAAACCACCACGAGGGGGAGAGTATTTGTATTAATTATCATGGGTAGCTAATAAGGAATCTTTCTCGTGTAGTTGAGGCACTCACCGAGGATCAAGTTTAGCCCCATAAGAAGGGCTCATCATTCGTTGCTAAGGAATCGGTGCGAACATTTCAGCACTCCATATTCAATGTTGTGTGTTATGCGTCGAACGATAAGCCTTCTGCTTACCGCACTCCGGTTTGAATAAAAAAAAAATTCAAACTACAAGTTGAAACATTATTGAGATCATGGTGGAGGTAGAGGTGAGGAACGGATGTTCAATTGCGCACAGCCAGATGAGTTCGTTAACCGATGAGTGGTCTTTTATGCGCTTGAAATGCGGCTCATTACGAAGGGTCCAAATTTCTTTATTGTTGATCCTTCGCCGAATTACGTACAATTTCAGCCGTATCTTAACCTTTCGTCTGAGTGTTGTATCATTGCACATTTTACGCTCGCTTTTTTGACTCAATTTGGAAAATCCCAATCAATTTTCGCCTCCTTCTTAAATACCTGAGGGGTGTTTTTACCACTTGGTGCTCTGAACTATTCGCAAAGCGCTACTTAATGCTCCGTTTTCACCTATGCAGGTGAAATGGGAAGATTTGCTTCCCCCCCCCCCCGGTCCCCCCTCCCCAGTCTACGCGAAATGACGTCTATGAAATCCCTGAAAGCACGGAATCGGCAAAAGATGCCTCCGAGACCTGACAGGTCCGGCGCCAACTTTCGTCACCTGGTCATTCCTGAAGATGGCGTGACGAGAGAGAAACAGAAAATTTATTAGCGTTTCCTCTTTCAAGTTTCTCAGTATGGAAAGGGAAGAACATGAAAAAAGGAGAGCATGATGACACCGCTGGATGATTTTGCTGGGTTGGGGGAAATGAAGACCATCACTGACCTCACCAACTCCCACAAACACGCCAATCATGACGGGAAGAAGAACCCTCCTCCTTGGAACTCCGCAGAGAATCGGCTAATGTACATTGAGGACGCAACGCTCGACTCAGGAAGATCAGTCGAATTACTCCAATCATCATGTGCCAAGTGATCCTCTTTGCCGTCGCCGTCTCTTTCTTCTCCTTCTGGAGCGTGAACTGGTTCCTTATGCATTTTTCAGCTATCTTTTATGGAATCTGGAAGCTTTTCAGAAAGCGAAGGTTGACTGCCGCGACTCGCAATTGGCCAGGGGTGTCCATCTTGAAACCCCTCGTCGGCGCGGACCCCAATCTCGAGTCCAACCTTGAAACTTTCTTCGCAATGAATTACCCAATTTACGAGATACTGTTTTGCATGCACGAAGACGGGGATCCCAGCTTGGAAATCGTCGAGCGACTGAGAAAAAAATACCCGGAAGTGCGCAGCCGAGTGTTCGTCGGCGGTGAAAGGGTTGGAGCTAACATGAAAATCAACAACTTGTTCCCCGGCTACCGTGAGGCCAAATACGATCTCTTCTTCTTTTCCGATGCGGGAGTCAAGGTAAAAGCGGACACTCTCATGGACATGGTACAACACATGACGGACAGGGTGGGTCTCGTGCATCAGTTGCCGTTGGTCTGCGACGGCGAGGGATTCACGAACGCCTTGGAGAAGGTCTATTTCAGCACCGTCTGCGCACGGATATACCTCGCGGCTGCCATGCATGGGTTCAATTGCCACATCGGAATGAGCGCCTTGATGAGGAGGAGCGTTCTTTCCGAAATTGGCGGACTCGAGAAGTTCTCGAATCACCTGGCTGAAGATTACGTGCTGGCCTCTGCCGTTCTTTCGAAAGGATACAAACTCGTTATTTCTTCACAGCCCGTATGGCAAAATTTGGAATCGAAGCGGTTATCTGTATTTCTGGCTCGAATCGCGCGTTGGACTCAGATCAGGTTCGCAACACAGCCTCATCAGGTTTTCGTGGAGCCTCTTTTCGAGTGTCTCGTCAATGGTCTCTTGGGGGCGTGGGCCGCTCGGGAACTCTTCGGCTGGGATCCTATACCCTTCTACGTTCTTCACGTTCTCGTTTGGCTAATCTTGGACGTGATTCTCACGATCGTCGTCAACGGAGGAGTGATGCCGATGAATGTGTTTCATTTTCTCGCGTGCTGGATTTTTCGGGAGTGCTCCGTGTTGTATCCCTACCTGTATGCCGTGTTCGTCCCAGCGATCCAGTGGCGAGCGGGGATCTATCGACTTGACTGGGGCGGCCAAGTGAAGGAAGCCGGACTGGCACCTCCCTCCATCCGTTAGACCATCCATCTGTCCGTCCGTTCCTCCGCCTCTGTAATCAATCCGTCGTTCAGCGGTCTCTCCAACTCTCGGACGATAGCAGTGGTTCTTTTTTTTTTTCGTCTTCACCCGCAGCACTCGTGTAACGTGAAATTCGCAGCACAGTCCGATGAAAATTCAGAGACAATATCATCCGGTTACATGAAAGTTCCTAAATTCACGACTTCTAAACCTAGTCATGAAACGAGTTCTTGCGCACAATCACAATCAAGGCAATAACATCACGTCGCATCCGCTTAAGCGCCTTCATGAACATCGACGTAGGAGGGAGGGCTTGAGAAGTTCTCCTATCATTGGGCAGAGGATTTTCTCTCGGCACATGTCCTACTTTCGAAAGTATCCTAACTTGTTATTCATTTTCAGTCCGTATGGCAAAATTCGGGACCGAAGAAGTTGTCTGTGTCTCTGGCTCGAATATCGCTGTGAGCTCAATTCAAGTAAATAATGATTTTTTTTCTTTCTTTTTCGTTGAGCCATATGAGGATGAAAATCAAACAGATGTTTGACAGAAAAAAAAGTATGTAATAGCCAAATAAAACAAAATGACAACAAAAAAACCGACGAGAATCTGCACCCCCGCGTTGTTTGTTCGGGGATCCCAACGTTTTCATAACGTCACAGAGGATCTAAGGGGAGCAATTGCATTTCCCCCCCCCCCCCCCATGTCAACGTTTCAGATCCGAATGACCTCCAGCTGTCTGCACGGAGAGTGAATCGCATTCACGCTCGATCGACACATCCATCCTCACGGCCGTAGAGAGGATGATTGGCAGAATGCGTTCTGGTTTCTTTTTGCGACTGGCTGCTCATCCGCCCCGGATGAGAGGATTTCCCTCTGGAATTCGAATGCCCTCCATAGCAGAATGACGTTGTCGAAGGTAGCACCCAATGTTTCCTGGATGAGAAGCATGAGGAAGATTCTCTGGGATTCATTCATTCCAAAGATGGAGACGCATGGAATGAGTCTTTTTGGCTCTGCGGTCGAGGGGATTTTCCTGCAGCAATGTAATGCCACAGGGAATTTGGAAAAATTCGTGGACTAGCCGCCTAGAAACGCTCAACGCGGTTAATTGCATCTTCAGGGAAAAAAAAATTATTTGCTCCAATTTGCTTTCATGAAAATGTTATCGAAAACTCTTCGATTGGTATGGCGGCTAATAATATTTCCATCGATGGATGATGTTATATTGTATCTTATGTCATCTATTTAATAAAATCGACATAATGAAATCTACTATGGTCCGTGGTGGTGGTGGTCGAAGGCACGCGCGTGCTCTCCCATAGCCATAGTAATAGGTTGAAGTAGTGTGGGCAAAGAACACTAACGTTCGGAAACGTTCGCGGCGAGTTGCGATGTCCGTAGAGCAGCGTGAGGCCGACAATAATAACCCACATACGACATTGTCCTGCATAGCGACGATGTAAGTTAACTTCTTCATCAATGGGTTAACTTCTTCGTTTCCGTTCGGTGTCAGTTCCCCTCTTTGCCGTGGCGATTAACGAAACGCAAGGACAGACCTTCCAGAAAATTTGGGGTGATTTGCTGCTCCCTGTCTTCTCACGTGGCCAGCCAGTGGCGGATTTAGGGGGAGGGGGGGCGGAGGTGGAGGATCGCCCCCCCCCCCCTTTCCAAAAAGAGACAGAAAATTTAAACTTCCCTCAGAAAAACCCGTATGGGGACGTACTTTAAATACGTGTTTCCCATTCCGCAAAAACATAAATTAATTAATCACTATCCGAATGGAGCGCCGAAGGCACGACCATAGCGAGTTTGTTTGCCCTTCGGGCAAACAAAGTCGCTAGTATCATATCTTCATGGTTCAGGAGAGTTTGAGTTTTCCCCTCAGTCACTCACTATCGTCTTTTTATTTCTTTCTGTAAGCGGGAAATCTATGACAAGAAGGAATACTAAAGGTCCCGAACTATGCATTTTATCGCAAAACGTTAATTTGGGTCTTTTTAACTCCAAATTTACCGCTCCAATTTCTCGACTTTTCTTTCTTCCCTGCACAAGAAAGAGCAAAGACGTACTTAACACGAATCGAACCACAATTCCTGCAGACCCAGCTTTCCCAAACGGAGTCGGAATCCGCTCCGATGAGTCACGAGCACATTGCGTCTTCATCTTATTATCGCCCGATTGTCGACCGGCGGGGGGGGCGGTCGGGGGGGGGGGGACAATTTAATGCGATCGACGTTTCGGGAGGCTTCGATGAGGTCATATCAGGTTTTGTACCAGGAACTTTAGACGCGATCGCGCAGTTGCAGGACGGACCACGAAACGATCAAGGTTTTTCTTTCGTTACAAGTCGACTCAATGAAGACAGCTGAATGAAAATCAGAAATCGACAAGCAAAATTTAAAAAGTATATGGGCGCCTTCCTGTCGTTCCATGAGTTGAGCACGTTAAGGTGAAAAGCTGCGGAACAAGATGATTGAATACCCAGCATCCCATGTACCATTTACTCAAACAATATTTCAGTCAGAAACGAGATGGCGTTTACATAGTCATTATAAAAAAAAATTAATCTACCAGGGACGATGATGTGGGGTTAGGATGAGATGAGGATATTCCGATTCGATTTTCCTGCGGAATTACCAACGTTTCACAAAGTCTTTCGCATTGGAATTTACGCGTGCAATTGGAAAATTACTTATTGCTACTATTAAATTTCCTTTTTTTTTGGGGGGGGGGGGGGCGGTCGGGGTCCTGTTCCAAGAAGAAACTGTTCGAAATGGGACGAATGAGCGTTTCTAGCAAGAACGATGCTCGAACCATATCCATGCGCTTCGAGCCTCATCCTGGCTGGCAATTCCCATGCTTCATGATTTTTTTTCCCTTACCACCCCCGTGGGAATTAGATCGATGGGCATTCATCGTGAAATAGTAATCTGCCGCCGTCGCAAGAGGCCTGTGAGTGATTGCGTCTACGCCGGTCTGAGATCCACGATGGAAGTACCGAACGATGTGATTCCCAACACGATTGAATGTCGAAACTCTCGCATCTCTCAATTCCTAGGAGAAATAAGGCGAAAGAGCAATGGATGTCCCAAACCAGTGAGTCTACAGTTGCTTGCCACCATGCATGATTCTTCGTCCCGCTTTGCTTACGGTCTTCGTTTTGCGTTCGTGACAGCTCAACGCTGCCACTTCGCACTTAGACCTAGGGTTCCTCGGCGCGGCGACTTCGAAAAAATTGCCCGTTCGATGGGAGAATCCATACGTCGCCGGCTCATTTGGCCATTCATTCGTGTCTGTCGAGCGTGTTTCCTCAGGGAAAATGATCAACACCATATGAAGCCGAAATGGAAAATTTCTCTTTCATTGCAACACCCAAATCATGTGGCTCACTACCCATTAGCAATTTAGTAGCACAATAGTAGTACATTATCCCGTGGGCCATGGGTGACCTCCCTTACTTGGGGGGGGGGGGGGGGGGAAAAAAAAAAAAAAAAACTGGGGGGCCCCCCCTGGGGGGGGGGGGGGGGGGGGAAATCATATTAGAACACTCCATTGAGCTAGAAAAGGCAGGATACATACAAATATTATTAACATTCAGTCTTTCATTGATGTTATGGGACATGAACCCAACAAATAAAGATTTTGAGAAAAAAAAAACAGGAAGTGAAGCGCAACGTGAATGGTTCCGTCTTCTCTTCAAGGGGAGAAGTTAGTAGGAAGCGATTCTTCCGCTTTCCGGGAGCGTCCCCGGACTCGAGAGCAACAAGATTGATTGCAAAAGGATGAAATGAGGTGAGAGAAGATAAAGAAGAAGAAAAAGGCGCGAAAAAGCACTTTTAAAAATCGTTAAAAGAAGGATAAGAGAAAAATGAAGACTATTGGGTAAGACATGTATGAAGCTCCGCAGCGATCAAACAAAAATCGTTTCAATTTGATGGGGAAATGCTTGAAGGACGAGATCGACCCATGACAGACGGGCCTAGGTCATCCTCAGGTTTTTCCAACATGATCCAATTTGTGAATATGTGTCATGGACACGGTAGCAGTAAGTTCATCGGTTGTTCTTTTTCCTCCGTATTCTTTTGCATTGGGGAATTTTCCAAAATATCTCTCCTTTTCGTATACCTCTACGAAATGTGGAACACGGTTCATCGATATCGAAAAGTAGGTTCCGGGTGCGCTGGAGCCTGGACGTGAAATCAGCCGGAATGGATTCTGATTTTGCCATTCAGTTCCACAGTGTCAGCGAGAATCCTCTGAGGATCGAACGACGACGATATCGTCCGAGAGTCCGGCAAAACTCCTGGTAAAAACTGCTGCGACGACGAAACCATCGTGATTCGGGTGGACTTTGGATTTCCAAATGTGGTCTGTGCACCTCGAGATCAATAGGGTTTTTCTTTTTCCGCGTCCCTGGATCCCATGCATCAAAACGTGATGCGAAACGTGAATATTCCTCTCTTCCCGTCGATGAGATCATTAATGTATGGGTCTTCTCCACACGGATTCCTGTCAATCCCCAGGAGAAAGGACCGTAAGTCTTATGGTTCGGGTGAATCACAGTCTTCATCATAAAATCATGCCTCCGAGGGTCATAGCAAGGGGCGAGTACTCCACTTCTAATTTCGTCTTTTCGTCAATTTTTAAACAATTTTCTGACTCAAAAAGTCTTCGGATATTGTTTCCGATATGCAATGCACAGGCGTGTGTTTCAGAAGAAAGACTGCATTCCAGGGGACTGCTGACTAATCGTGATATCTGAAAGACACCTGAGAGAGTGGCAGCAATCGGTGGAGCTCGATGATTCATTGTGTCTACTTTTCCCGGACGGGCATTCGGAAAGGCACGATACGATGTGCTAACAGGCCCAATGGAATAATCGTTATGAAAGCGCGTTACCCGAGGACATAGTAATCTCCCCATTCGACTTGGAGTCCCTGCAGGACTCTATTTTCCGGGTGCTTTAAACTTAACCAAAACGAGTTAGACGGGAAGTACAGAAGGAGTCCTTTGTTTGCCGTAGAGACAGGGTAATCCTCCTTATTTGACTTATAGACGTGGAGTCCATACCGACCTTTCTTCTCGGGAAGGGTACTTTAAGCTTCACCAGTAGGAATTAGGTTGGAACAGAAATAGGAGCCGTGCATTTCCCGTAGGTTCACGAGTAAGGCCTTCTTTGGCGAACACTTACCTCGAGGCCGCACTTTTCAATAGCAACGAGTCTCTCCGCAGAATCGGAGCCAGGTTGAAGTCCAGGCAACAAAATGTCACTAATTTCTTGAAGGGCTCGAAGAATCCAAGCGGAACTGCACTGGTTCGGCCGAGTCAACCGAAGTACCATCGAAAAGAAAGTCTCTCCTATCAGGTTTTCGCTGCGTTGCGCCTTCGGCAAATGATTTCTCCCTAACATCATCGGAGATGCATCTCCCAAGAACTCTCTGAAACCAGCGGATTATTCCCACGTATCGCTGCACGATACCATACGCTCTCCGATCGGTCGTGCTCCGACCCGAGCGAAAACCGAAAGAAGAAAGGAGGATGGCCAATGATGGAGGATCGACGCATCGGGGAAGGATAGGAGGCATGCCCATTTGATCCTTCCGGTCGCCGCAGGGAATGAAAAGCAGCGGAATGAAGTGATGGAGAAACGGGCCGGCAATATGGCATTTACTCCAACAAACAAGGCTTCAATCCCAAAAGAAATGAGATGGCGCCTTCATCGTCATTTTAAAGAAATCCATCCCCCGGGGATGGTGAAATGGTGACGAGATGAAATGAGGATGATCCGATTCGATTGTCCTGGGGAAGTACCAACGATTCGCGACGACCTTCACGAAGGAAATTTACGATAGGAAAATTACATCTGATTAATATTAAATATCCCTCTTAGCGGCCCTGTTCCACTTGGCCAGGAACAGTTCGAAATGTAACAAAGGAACGTTTCTAGCAAGAACGATACTCCAACCATTTCAATGCGTTGCGAAGCTAATCCTGGCTTGAAATTCCCATATTTGTCATTTTTTTCATCACCATCCCAGTGAGAATTGGATTAGTGGGATTTCGTCGTCAAATAGAAATCTGACGCTCCCACAAGAGGCCTGTGAGTGATTGCGACTACGCCAGTCTGAGAACCACGGTGGACCTACCGAACGATGTGATACCCAACACGGATGGAACGGCGAAGCTCGGGTGTCTCTCAATCCCCAGGAGAAACGAGGCGAAAAAAGCAATGGATGTTCCAAGCCGGTGGGTCGACAGATGCTTGGCACCATGCATGATTCTTCATCCCGCTTTGCTTACAGTCTTTGTTATACGTTCGTCACAGCTCGAAGCTGCCAGTTCGCATTTAGACCTCGGGTTCCTCAGCGTGGCAACTTCAAAAATATTGCCCGATCGATGGGGGAATCGATACGTCGCCAGCTCATTTGGCTATTCGTTCGTGTCGGTCGAGCGTACTTCCTCAGGGAAAATGATCAACACGATATGAAGCCGAAATGGAACATTTCTTTCATTGCAACACGCAAATCATGTGGCTCACTGCCCATTAGCAATTTAGTAGGATAATTAGCTCAGAGCCCGAGGGCCATTGGTGACCTCCGTTACTTGGAGGGGGAAAATCAAATTAGAACCCTTAATTGAGCTGCAAAAAGGGAGAATACATACAAATGTTATTTACATTCAGTCTTTCATTGATGATATGGGACACACTCCAGAAAAAAAAATGATTTTCCGAAAAAAAAGGGAATCGAAGCGCAAACGTGAATGATCCCGTCTTCCTTTCAAGAAGAGAAGTTCGTTGGAACCGATTCTTCTGCTTTCCTGGAGGGTCGCCGGACTCAAAAGCAGGAAAATTGATTACAGAATTATGAAAGGAGGTGAGGCAAAATAAAGAAGATAAATAGACAGGAAAGAGAACTAAAACAATCATCACAAGAATGATAAGAGGAATGAAAGATGATCGAAAAATCGAAACTCTGAGTAAGAGATGTATAAAGCTCCGCAACGATCAAACAAGAAATCGTTTCATTTTGATGGGGAAATGCTTGGACAACATCAGCGCCAGACAGACGTGCCTGGGTCAGCTTCAGGTTTTTTCAACAGTTCGATAGTCGCAGATAGTCACAGGTAAAAGTACTTAAAAAATCGTCATATGAAGGATAGGAGGGATGAAAGATGATGGAAAAATCGAAACAATAAAAGATTCTGTGCAAGAGAGGTATGAAGCTCAACACCGATCAAACAAGAAATCGCTTCATTTTGATGGGGAAATGCTTGAAGGACAGTATCGACGCATGACAGACGGGCCACGGGTCAACTTCAGGTTTTTCCAACATTTAGCAATAGGTGGCCAAAAGGGATGCCAGGGACGCTTGGGTGTAAGTAAATCCTTTTGTGTTTCAATCCAATATGTGAATAATTGTCATTGACACGATAGCACTAAGTTTATGAGTTTTTTGAATCTCTATATTCACCTCATTTGTTTTGTCTTGTGGAATTTTTCAGTTTTTTCGTAGACCTCTTCAAAATGGCGAGTATGGTTCATGGACCTCGCAATCTGGGTGCAATCTTTCCTGGAAGCGCTGGAGCCTGTAAGTGAAATAAATCGCACCGGCCATGGATTCTGACGTAGCCACTCTGCCGGTGCAGAAAGACGTATTTGCCAACCTTTCATCGCACCGGGTCCAAACGAAGTGGTGCAACAGTCGCTGTTCCAGCGCGAGCGTCAAATCTTGATGGTCGAACGACGACAACACCGTCCGAGACTCCAGGGAACTTTGGGGAACCGTTGCTACGACGATGAAACCATCGTAATCTGGGTGCTTTTTGGAATTCCACATGTGGTTTGAGCACCTCGACATTAAATTAGGCTTCTTCCAAGTCCATGGATTCATAGCATCGAAAGGTTGGTTGCGGAGTTCATAAAGGAGTGTTTTTCCGATTTGAAACACAGCAATTGTTTTTCCACTTTCTTGGAACCGTCTCAAGAAATGATCCACTTTAGCCACTAGTAAATCCACTGCATCCTCCACTGGATACTCTCCGCTCTCCAGGCATCTCGGCAGCGCCACCATATCGTAGCATATGCCTCTCTTACCGTCGATGAGATCATTAATGGGTACATCTTCTAAACACGGATTTGCGTCAACCCCCATGAGAGAGAACTGGAAATTTTCTGGTTCGGGCGAATCATAGTCTTCATCGTAACTCGTGCCTCCGAACATCATAGCAAGTGGTGAGAACTCAACTTCTAGTTTCCGTTTTGATGATTTTAAAAGATATCAGTTCCGACGCAGAAATTCGTTAGATGTAGCACCCGATATGCACTGCACAGTCCTGTGATTCAAGATCGAGACTGCACTCCAGGGACTGCTGACTAATCTTTTTATGCGGCAGATACTCAAGAGAGCGGCATTTATCGCTGGTGCCCGATGATTCATTGCAGTTTTTTTTCCCTGGTCGACTATCATAAAACGGTACTTAACACATTGACGACAATACGACCCACCGGTGGGTCGTATCAGTTTTAATTGATTTTTTCTGCGCTTTTAATAATTTCCCGCGATTTTTTGCAATTAATCGATGATACTAGTCCCCCAATAATACTGTAAACATCGTGGGCAAGCTAAATCTGGTTTCAATATTTATTTGTCATTCTTCAAAAAACAAACAATTTTGAACACCTTTTATGATGTTTGGTGAAACAATCACTGTTCTGTCTGGGTCTGTCCCACGCGCGAAAAAACGAAAAGCGTGCATTGTCGTCAATGTGTTAATTAAGTATGCTTTCCGCCTCCCTAGATGGACAAGCAATGAATACGTCTATGACTTTGTTGATTTCCTCCCCTCCCTATTTATGCCTTCATGTTGGGGCGTGAATACTATAATGTCTCTCACAGACCGCCAGACATAGCAGACTACCCTAACCAGTATAACATAAATAGCAACCGAACACGTCTAAAGAAAGCCCGTGTTTTCCCTATATTTAGCATAATTACTCGTTTGGAATCTTATAGTCGACACCAGGACCATCGATTGTCCGACTAGAGAATTGAAGTTCTTGTTTAAGTGATTTACCCCCATATAGCATAAACAGTCTTATAACTCTCTTAATATGAAAAAAGGGGTTCCGCGCCGGAATCGGTCCGTTATCCCCGACATTCTTCCCAGAATAACGCATGACATCTATCTCAGATTCGAAAATATTCTTAGCACTGTCTCTTACCTAAATTATTGTCTAATTATGTTCTCTCTACAGCTACTACAACTTCGACTTCACTACCACCCAGCCTCGTTAACAAAGTAACCTTAGCAATAAATTAGCCACGGGACGCCCAGCTTGAAGCGCTTACGGGCGGACCAAGCTGGGTCTAAATGTCAAAATTACGTGGAATTGGGCACCCAAAAAGGATTTTAAAATTAAAAAAATAAAAATAAAAAGTAAGGTTTATATTATTCTAATTAAGTTTCAGTGAAGAGATAATGTTGGCAGGTTTTGTCTGTTATTTCTTTTGCCAAGTGGAGAATGATTCTTCACTCTACGGGATGAAGTAGATGCACATTCTTGTGACATATGTGCGCATGGGCAGAAAGTATACAGGTGTAGGCAATATTAGTACAAAAAATACAAATGCCCCTACCATGGGAAAACCCTACTCGGTTATTAATTTACGTCAAAAAGGGCGCCAATATTGAACCTAGTGGGCATTCCCGTTGTAATGTCAGGGTTTCGAAATCCAAAATCTTCCCCGAATCATTAGGTCAGGAGTCATATACGACCTTTAGGGATCCTATAGGTTTTTTTGTGTTTCGAAAACCTATATGAAAGTCTATAAGTCCTATAAGAAATAGGGTCACCTAGGTTAGAAAAAGAAAAGCGGAAAATACATAGAATGCAGACCAGTCTTATCGCATCCGGAATGGGACGTCCAAATAATATATCTGAGACGAACACCTGGCACGATTTCCTAGGTTATCACCTATAAAAAGATGCCCACTTGATGCACTCGCGCCCATTTTGCAGTCGTCCTAATAAGCGTAAATTTCACAATTATACCTCAACATATATCAATTTCTTCACCTTGATCTTCCCTCGAAATTATTATTTTTTAAATCATGAAGTAGCAAGTATTCGCAGCAGGAGTATTCCTCCTCCTGTTGGAGGGGACTAAGGGAAACTTTGAGCCTAATTGTTGCGGGAAACAGGTGATCGTTCATCTATTTGAATGGAAATGGACGAGCAACGCCGAGGAATGCGAGCGGTTTCTCGGCCCTGCTGGCTTCTGCAGCGTGTAGGTAAAATCATATGCATATACAAGAGACTTTAAGGACTTATGATACCCATATGATAACGTACTAGCGAGATTGTTCGGGCAAATAAACTCGATATGGTCGCGCCTTCGACACTGCATTGTCCAAGAGATTCATGCATTAATTCATTTGGAGGTGGCAAATTTTCGAAGTGCAAAAAACGCATTAAAAGCATGTCCCAGTTGAAATATGTGCCATGAGGTGACGAACCAATATTTTCATGGAAATAAATACTCTGATGATTTCTTGTGTGGATAACTTTTAATCTGTCTTTAACCTGCACTGAGGAGACATACTTAATAAGTAGGACATGCACTCAGCAATCGAACAGGTACTTCTGCGCCAATTTTCAACTTTCTGCAGATCTCTCTTTCATTGTGTCAAAACATTTTCCGGAAAGTGCGCCTCTTGCAAGAAGAAAGCGCTCACATGGCCCAATTATTATTTGCAATTACAAAATATTTTTTTTTTTTACTGAAAGCAGTACTTGGAGAACTTCGTGCCTTCTAAGTTTCACCCTTATCCGTTTGCCCTCTTCGATGGTGCAAAAATATACAGGGTGCCCAGTAGAAAATCAAATGATTACAAATATCACGCCTTTAACAACGAAATGATGTTTTCCATCGACAAGTATGCATCTATATTTATGCTGCTTGATTGCGATTTGTTTTTTTGTGTATCAATTTTCAGATTTCTAACTTCTCTTGAACATGGTTACAATTAGCGTCAGTCAGTCACTCAGTTTCTCAGTCACGATCGACTATACCTAGGTATATGTTAGATTCATAATTTTTGTGTGGGGTTGGAATGAGACGAGTATGGTTGCACCGAATAGGCGTGGCCGCCACAAAAGCACGTGATCATGACGGCGACTGCGATGCGCCCCTGGTAGGACAAATACCAACTGGTGAGTTACACGCTCACGTCCAGGAGCGGAACGGAAGAGGAATTCGTGGACATGGTCGAACGATGCAACGCCGTGGGCGTCTGGATCTACGTGGACGCCATTTTGAATCACCTGGCTGGTCCGGGCAAATCCGGGACCGGGTCTGCCGGCTCCGAATTCGACTTCCGAATTCCATTACTTCCCTGGAGTCCCATTCTCAGCCGAAGATTTCACGCCTCGCGACCTCTGTCCCTCTTTTGACGGTAGCATCATTGGGGTTCCTCTATTTCCACTACCAAAAAAATTAGGAAGGAAATGAAAACATTGGGTTGGAAAGAAAGTCTTGCAACACTCTGCGCAAATTTTTCAAAATTGTATAGCTTGATTGAAACGCAATTTCAGTCTGCAATGTAATGACCATTGTTGTCTATGGCATGCTCGGATATGACATGTAACGGAAGGGGCCAAGTCCGGAGAATACGCTGGATGGGGTAAAACTTCCCAGCCCACCCAAGCAGCATGTTCACATAAACAAGATATCAATTTTTTGCAAACAATGTGCATTTCTTGCGATTGCCATGAAAATTACATCACGTTTACGTAAAATTTACGTTCCTATATTTACGTCACCATAGTGTACGTGTATTTTACATCAACTAGACGTCACTTCATCTGACGTGAAGTACACGATATCAAGTTTATGAAAAATTAACACCACACCATCCATATGAAACTTTAGCTGACTATCCTGCAGTTGCAGTACCAAGATTCCTCACTAGATGGAACCCTTGTTCCCTGGATCTTAAAATTACTATTAAGTGCTGTTTTTCCTGATATAGTATCAGGTTTTCTTATCATCCTTCTACCTTTAATTATGCAATCCATGAATATATATGAGGAAAATAGGAAATTTGTATATATATTTAATAATATAGGACTCAGGGAATCATTAAATGCTGAAGTTAAGCTTTTTATTACAGCAGCGCACGGGATTAGGGAAGAGTAGAATCCCAGCCCCACAACTACTGCACATACTCTATCCTAAAAGGAAGAGAGCTCTTTTGAACATCTACTCCTTCTCCCGAGGTTCCGGTACGAGAGGAGGCAGTAGTAGGTCACTTTGGTTCTCTTGAGTGCTGGTGAGGATGAGTGCTCGTGTCACTCTTCCAACCACCCTAGAGTTCTGAAGAATGTAAAGGAATAGGAGATTCAGTGTGTCAATCCCCTTCAATGGTACTGATTGACTCTTTAAATACGCATGAATGCCAGGGGAGAATTAACATAAATCTTACGTAAAATAAATGTAAACACTCTGTTTGGAATGCAAACGGGAATGTCAATTTTGCGTAAAACTTACGCTAATTTTATATCACCGTTTACGTATCACAGAGGTGACATTTCTGCAAACATGTTGACATTTTCTTGACAATGGTTTGCGTAAAAATGATATAAAATGGACAAAAAATGTACATTCAGTTTACGTAAAATTAACATAAACATGCCGTTTGGGTTCGAGCGACCTGGCATCCCCAATCTGACCTGATTCGCTGATTTTCTGGTCAAATCTTGAAGAGGAATCGACATCTCACATATTGACTCCAGCTATTATTTTAAGGAAAGAAAGAAAAGGAGAAAAATCAATAACGCATCTCTAATGATATATTGATTGTCATGCCCGTTTTCAGCAGGAATGAGAAACGTCTGCTCCGTCATCTGCCACAATTTACAACGGTTCATGTGAATTCAAACAAGACTGAGCCAGCTTAGAGGATGAGTCCTCGAAGTGGAAGAATTTCGACAGTCGTCACTCCTGGGGAAAAAAAAAAAAACCCAGCTCATGCCGAGTCTCTGGTAAGCGAAAAATAGGCGAATCATCTGCGAAGAGTTGGAGCAGAGTCCATGCGTCGGATCGGCAGCGGTTTCAAAGATTTTGCACGAACATCTTCATGTGAGGGAAATTTGCACCGCTGTTGGTTCCATACGGTCTGCCAAAAAATCCGGGTAGAAACCAGAGGACATTTACTATGGAAGAGTAGGATGAGGGCCAATCTCGGGCGCTTTTTCGAGCTTTGAATACGACGAAACCCGAATGCATCAGACCGATCCGGTAACAATGCCGAAACCGACTGTGTCGGTATTTCAGGGAGCCCCTTGGTCGAAAAAGGTGCTTCGCAGTTTCCCTTCCAAAAGCGCTAGAAGAACTGCGCAATTGCAGTTCAGAGTCAAGCATCAGTTTCATCCTCTTATTTTGATTCATCTCCTCGCCCTCCCACTCGGCCGACCTTGCCCTTCGTCATTGTTTTCTTTTTCCCAGGGTGAAGGAGGTTGAGAAAGGGAAGCAATTCCACGGCGACGACAGGCATTTGAAGCTCTTCCAGAACATTTTCCAGACGAGAGGAATCCCCCGTCTCGAAAGGTGACTGGAGCAGCGAATTCCAGCTGAGGGACGGTATGAACCTGAGTCCGAATGACTCAGGCGTTTCATCGCCAAAAAAAAACAAGGGCGAGTGCATCGTTCGAAAAACTCTCGGAATGACCCTGGGATCGAAGGACGAATAGCAGCTTGGGCATAGCTCAGCTTTAGAATAGGGACTAGTTAGAATCCCCAAGCAACTGAATGACATTAACAATCAAAATGGCATGATGAATTAACTCACACCAAACCTGAAACACATCAGTAGAGTCAGAAGTTATCCAGAAACCCAGTTCGCCGTCTTGGTCACTGTGCACGTGGCAATAATAGTTGCACCTTCCCTGGCCTGCAGAGATGCGATGGACCACAGGATTGCATTTAGCCTGTCCTAATCGCCAAACAAACTCTACTTCTTCTCACTGTAGCGGATTTCACCGATTTTGCAACATGACTTGCTCAAAAGCTGAGTGATTTAAAGGGGTGGTGCAGGGTGGCCGAACGGAACCACGAGCAGTTTCGATGCACCACACCGTCTTTGAATAATTCAACTTAGGACGAATAGCAATGCAAAATCATTAAAATAGCAAAATCTGAAACATGGAAAAGAAGCGTAACTAAATGAAATATCGGAATAGGTTAACTACTGTATAATCCGTGACATCTCCGCTGGTCAAGGGTAGTGCAACAATAAATACTCCGTATTTGGGATCCTACTCCATTTTGCTAGTCACGAATCTATTGAAATCATCCTCCCGACGACCGGATCATTTTCTGACACTTCACACTTCTAAACGTCAAATGAATTCAAGTAGTCCTAGTCCCAATCCTAGTCGTATTTGTGTTGGACTGCTCGCCCCATAGAATAGGGAAGTTTCTCAGGAGCCAGGCGTCCCAAACTTAATCCTCACCTGCTCTTCCCACAGGCCTTCACCTCTCCGCGACATTTCGTTCGTATTCGCCCGGTAGAACTAACCCTCGACCCAGCTCGCGTCGACGGCATCGCAGTTCCAGTCGCCGGATGCCAAGTGGAGGCTTCGATTGCGCGTCCGAGCAGTGCGCGTCCCCCCTCGAGAGACACGCCGACAGGTGCCCCAGCGTCGGCGTAAGCTCCGAACCTTAATGATAAGTCGGGTGCCGGAGGAAGTTGTGATGCATGGAATGCCTTTTCTTATCCCGACAGGTAAACAGATCTTTGTTACTGATAACAAGTTGAAAGCGACGGTGATAAGATGTCTCTGCAACACACCAAGGCGATCACGAGCCAAAGTTCCGCAATGACGAGAACGGTCACTATTACATCTTCATCCGAGACACAAGGTAAGGTTTTCGTTTTGGATGTGTCTGTTCTCCCTTTCTTAGAAGAAGTAATTTTCTTGAAAATGGAATGTATTGGTCTCATACGGTGAATGTCACGCTACAAAACAAATATGCTCTTCTTGGAAAATAGTTCTTTTTCTTTAAAGTTCTTCAGTTTATGCGCATGATGTGACAAATCTTCGTAAAACTTTACATCCATATGTAATACTCAGACGCCTGTCTAGGAGCTGAGCTGACTTTTGAGACTTTCGACTGGAACACGATCCCGTTCGCATTTTTATTACAGGTTCCCTTGTCGCCAATTCCCATCACCGACACGATGAGCATGCATCATCATTGCAAGCGAAGGCAACTGCCGAGCAGAAGGACAAGAAAACACCCAGCAAGGGATCGAGCGTCGACGCCACGCCCAAACCCTCAACGAAGGCGAAGGACGGGAAGGGAGCTGCTGAAGCACATAGCAAGAAGGAGGCTGCACCAAAGGAGAAGTCGGTCGAGGTCATGAAGGAGGATGGGGGAGACGAGGACTTTTGGGGCGGACAGTCTGAAGAGACGTACTTCAGCCACCGACGAGAGAGTCACGAGATGGTTGCCAAGGATGGCTTAGCCCTCCCAGCAAAGGACGAGAAAGCTACCAGACCGGAATCACCCGCCGTCCAGTCTGAAGAGGACTACTGGAGCCACCGACGAGAGAGCCTGGTGGAGATGGGCGCCGCCGATCCCCCTCCCGAGGCGAACACGGACGACTTCCAAGATGCAGCCATGGACGAAATCCCAGAGGATTTCTGGGACCAGAAGCGCAGGAACAGTCGACTGGAGGATCTCGACAATGAGTTGGATATTATCCTCGAAAAGGAACGCAACATGCGCAAGCCTAAAGACATTGGAGACAAAAAGAAAGCCGGCATGTCAGTGAAAGTGCCTCTGTTCAGCGTGATACATCGTAAGCACTGAAACCAGGAACTTGACTACAAGTTCGCGTGCACGTATTTTTTTTTTCATATATATCTTTGTACGCGCGACGCGTTCCGGCGATACCGCGAATGAGTTCCGGCCGCGGGACGGCATGCTCTCGTGATTTTCATTTCCTTTTTTCTGAGAGGTAGTGTGTAGCTAATCGATCTAATAAATCGGCTCGACCCCCACACGGGGTTCAATTTCTTTCGACACAGTTCAACATTTCACTCCATAAACATATGCATAGGCGAAACTCTGATGTCTCCCCTATAAATTAGGTGCGGATAAAAAAAAAATAAAATATAAAGTTCGCGTGGCAGTGAGCGTGTGGCAGACGAGGAATCTTTCTTACATCTGTGTAGTTTTTACATACATTTGTCCTATATGTACTGTATATTATTTATTGGCTATATCCAAAATAGGAAGTTCCCTCAACGTTTTGGTGCTCCTTGGGAGCATTCGAGTCATGGCCTTGATGAACGTTCAGAGAACG
This sequence comes from Darwinula stevensoni, assembly GCA_905338385.1. Lineage (NCBI taxonomy): Eukaryota > Metazoa > Arthropoda > Ostracoda > Podocopida > Darwinulidae > Darwinula > Darwinula stevensoni. The sequence goes on along the minus strand of CAJPEV010000543.1, from coordinate 54,286 downwards.
AATAACTTGAACGTTCTTGGGCACTAAATTTCGGAAATTTGAAAAGTCCCTGGACCTTTACTATTGACATTCGTCGCATATTTGCCGCTTGTGAACTGTTAGTCACCTCTGCAGCATTGCTGAAACATTGCGGAGATGATGGCCAAATGGGCAATATTGCATGGCTCTCACGACGGTCATCCGTGTTGCCTGAGACCAAAATGCAATATGGTTGAACCTTTACTCATTTTGTCCTGTTGGGTGGGGTTACATATTCAACTGTGGATATTTGAACATAGGACAACCTTTTCTTACATTCCGTCAACTGAGATCTCATAGATGAAGTGGCCCCCTTTAAATTTTACATTCCATTAAAAGCAGCCAGACATGGAAAAAGAAAATTTCTGTCAAATACGAAACCAGTTCCAGTGCCTCACTATTCGAAGGGGCCCGACAGAGAATCATTTCGTCGGCGGAGACCGCAGGACTCTCCCCCGAGCAACGAAGCTCTCCCCGTCGGGCGAAAGCGATTAAAGGGACAAAGCGATTAAAGGGACGAAGAGATCGCGTGGAACGCGACGGGGAGGCAGGACCAGTCGGATCGGGTCGATAGCGAGAGACGGTCTGTTTTCGGTCGCTTCGCTCTTCTGCATTGCCAATAAAGTAAAAACTTGAAATCTTCAAATCCTGGTGGTTCGTTTCGTCAGAAATCCTGAATCAGGAAGCCTGCGTTCCTATTCAAATGGACAAAATTTGCTGATTAATTACGAACAAATCACTGAACTCCTTTCCCCACTCTCGTAATACAGAGCAAATTTGAAGACAATTAATGTAAAAATACATGAAACATCGCATCAGCAGCAAGCGAAATAGGGCTTATAAGCGGACAAGCGAGACTAGAGCAACACCATCGCTTGGCTGTTAGACCCGTTTGAAAAAGACTTCGATTGCATCTGATTCTGTGCGTAAACTCTTCTCTGACCAAGGATATGGCAATCCAAATAAACAAGGGCTGTATCGATGGCCACATTTGGCAGATGGGCCGATGGACGATTATTGTCAGCAGCGAAGAACCATTATACTATATTTTCATTTAAATTTACCTATTAGGGAGCCACGTTAAATTTATTTTGAGGCTGTCATGCTGGGTGATTCGAAAACATCGAAGCATCGACCTGAAACATCGATGGTGCATCGATGCACCTTGGGGAAGGGGTGCCGGCGGATTCAGTCGTTTCCCGCTGCGATCGGAAGGAGGGTTCACGTCCGTCTTTCCTATCTCTATCCGTATTACACGATTATGCAATCGCGATGATCAGACCAAACAAACACACTCTGTCTGGTATAATCTGAAGGGGATAGACGTCAATAAACGTTCCAAATACCGCCAGTGACGAAAGTGTAGACTCGACAGGCAACAAAGAACCCAGTCCTCACGTGCGAGCGGAAAAAAAGGAAAATTCCGAACACTCATTCCGAACGCCATTGCCATTTCTCACCGGGAATAAAAGACAAGGGAAACAAGAGTAACAAAATTTCACTCAAATAGAAGTCATATTTACTCTTTTGCTTCGCTCTACTTGCATCAAATAGATCAATATGCACTAATCTGAGAGGAGATTCAGCCAGTGATAAGCATCATGCAAGGATTTCCAAGGAACAAGGGACACTGACAGTTATTTGAGATGTCAGTTCATTTATCTGTGCAATCAGTTCATTGCTAAATAGAATCCTGTGCGGCATCTCTGAGATGGTGCTGTCCGGATGGGTAAACATCGCCGAGACTTGAAAATTGCATTCCTTGTGGCAAACACCAAATCGTGATTGACACACATTGAAGTATCAATCACTTTGTGATTGACACTTCGTTAAATAAATAAAAAGACTCATGAGGGAAAGGACTAAATGCATTGTCAAACCAATTCGAACTCAGATTTCGACGTCGAAAACGGTCAGGCTTGCCTGACCTTCCAGCATTCCGTGCCGGACACTCGATGTCCCAGCTGAACTGCATAAATTATTGCATAAATTAAAACAATCGGTGAGAACGAGTCAATGCTTTGACAGCGATGGCGTGAAGAGAGAGAGAGAGAGGGAGGGGGAGAGAGAGAGGGAGAGAGAGAGCCCACATAGCACAGGTATTTCCCAAAGATATCCCAGAGATATCACCTTGGGACAAGTGCGATGTCCCAGAGACAAGGAGTATGGAGGTCTTCGAGATGTCATTGGGCCCAGACATTTTGATATCCCTAAGATGTCCCTTTTTTGAAGAACTAGTATATCCGAAAGGTGTCCAGGAGATATCGCCTCGAGACAAATGAGAAGTCCCAATTAGTACTTGCAAGTGCCCTCCTATCAGCAATGGACTCATTTCCTACTGCACAGTGGAGCCCATTACTATCGAAGATATCTTTGTCATTGGAACACCGAATCTTAAGTTTTTGACCGATCGATGAGTGACGATTATGGGGGAGGAAAATCCCGTTCCTAAAGGGGGACCCACTTAGGAGACATATCTCCAAGGGACGAAACCTAACACCTTTACACGAGGGGTCATAGACGAGATGATTTAGCCTCACGCCTTTTAAAAGCATGGGCTCAGGCCTTCAACCGAGAAAGTTCTATCCAGACATGGATACAACTATCAGGCATCATTAAATAGAATATAACGGAATAAATTAAAATTCGGAGAGCAATTTTTCACTTTCCCTGGTGGAAGTTTTCCTTATGTATGGTACAAAAACCCTTACTTATCCTCAGGGCAAATCAAGTAGATGAATACGATAGAAAAGATCAGAGGTTGCTGATCAGGGCTCGCAGGAGACATCTACCGTCGAAGCTATGCACCTGACTGAAGGCGACAAAGAGTACTGAAGATGCCTAAAGACATCCCTAAGACATTCTATTTAAGATATCGAAAAGCGTTTGACTGAAGATGTCCTCAAGATATCCCCTCCGGGATATCCAGAAGCATTCGACTAAGGACGTCTTCAAGATATCCCGAAAGGAATATCTCTAAGATATCGATTGAAGATATCTAAAAGACGTCTGTTAGATATCCCAAAGACAGCCCTTACGGTATGTCCGAAACCGTCCGAAAGAAGATGTCTTCAGGATATCCTATGAAGACCAGGGGACAAGTCGTCCAGTTAGGGACATCCCTGGGATATCACTGTGCTATGTGGGAGAGAATTCGCCTCATTGCAGCCCGAGGTCCTCCATGCATTCAGAAAGAACCCGCCGAAGTTCGCGCTCCGTGCTCCTCCTGGTCTCCGGCCTCCCATCGCGAGACAGAATCATCACCTTCTTTTCGCGAAATCTGTGCAAAGAATGAAAAGGCATGGTGATTGATGCGACCGAGGTCCGTCACGAACGAGTTCTCGTGAGACACACTCTCTGGGGATGGGAAACAAGGTCTCATGCGGAAAGGGGATCGGGTCGTCTGGGTGCTCCTTGGTGTACATGCGCACTTTTCTCAGGGGATTTTCTTCTCTCATCCCGTAGTCCACCTCGATTATTTTGAGAATGTAGTCGACATCTCGTACACAATTGGGTAACTTTGCGCGAAATTCCCTCTCGAATCTTTCCTGGAGCCTGGATCTTTCGAATCCCTCCTGAAATCAGGAAGGAGCGGATGCCAATACACGGATCTCAACCGTAGCCATATCCAGAATGCTCGTGATTCGTCACATTCAAAGTAGAAAATTTTTTGAAAGTTGAAAACACGTTCCAGAGAGAACCCCGAGGCGATGATGAGGCTTACCGCGGTCATTCCTCTGTCTGGAAAACGGGCATCCCCAACGCGTCTGTACAATTTTCTCTCCTGTATGTTTTGGAGTATGCGAACGGCGTCCTGTAATTCGACTCTTTCGCTATTGAGTATAGTGAAGAAGATGCTGTCATCGAGAAGCGCGAAGAGCTCAGGGTGATCTAATGTCTCTCTCAGCCTCAAGGGTTGCCTGAAACGACACGACGTGGCTCCTGAAAGGAAAAAAAAGGCAAAAAAAACCTAGATGATTTAAGTGAAAGTATTACCTCAAACGACGATCGTGAACGAGGTTGAACGCGCCCTCCGCTTCCGCCTCTGCCCTGAACACTTTCGTCATGGCGTCAATGAACCTGAAAGATGCAAGAACGACGACGCCAATACGAAAGGCATGGTGCTTGCCAAAAGATCCATCGTTTTTCACTCATTTGCATTAAGAGAAGGACAATGGCAGACTTTGAAGTCGTCAATGATGCCCAAGTAACACAGCATGTTGATGAAACGTTTCCGAAATGTTGCCTATGTTGCTCTATGTTGCAAGTTGCTTTACAACATTGAGAACACATTGCTTCAATGTTTTCACTTGGAATGTTGCTGCGACTCATTGAAGCAATGTTTTCTCAATGTTGTACAGCAACTTGCAACATAGGCAACATTTCGGAAACGTTTCATCAACATGCTGTGTTACTAGGGCAAGGACGTCTCCTGATGACGTCCGCCTGGCGCTTTCTTTTTTTTGTTCGTGAACAATGGCTCGCTTCAAAATGGCTCGTGTCAAAATGCCAGCCTAAGAAATTCTTCCTCCGAACTTTTATTCGACTACAACGCAAAACTGACAATCTTGTGAACCTGGATTTGTTGTGTTCGAAGGTCGGATATCAAGATTTGAAAAGCAAATCATCTTTAATTATTCCTGAGGTGCGCGTTTTCCTGCTCGCCTAAAAAACTCATCATCACATCTCTTTCCCTCGTTCCGAAGTTCAGCCATCTGGAAGACAGATGTTGACTCGATTGAGTTTGATTTTTGTGTGGGCGTGAGGAGAACCGGTAAGGAGGGGGAAGATGGACGCAGGAGTCGATTTCTAAATCTTAATTATTTTTTTATTTCTTAAGTCTCATCAAGACCAATGAACTGACACAAAAGCTATGTTTGATGCTTAGAAGAAGAAGATAACGAAGAATTGGAACTATTTCGCAGAGAAATTCATCCTGAATTACAATTGTCTCAGGAAGCTCACCCGAGTAAGCTCGCTGAGCTGTCTTGAGATTGCAATACTTGCTTGTCCTCATTGGCCACGCCCTTTCCTCTAGCTCATCAGTCATTACTAAGTAGAATATCCCCCCCCCCCCCCCCGATGTGGTCTTTGCAAAGCTTCCTCTCGAATATAACTTGATACACTAACTCTTAATGGTGAAAACAAGGAATTCCAAAAGTGATGGTCCATGTCGATAACGTAAATCTCAGAAATGCATGCAATCCTGAGAGATGAAATTGTTTTCCCATTGCTAGAGGTTTAGGTCTTGGGGGGAGAGTGGGAGAGGGTTAGGAGGTACACCCTTCCCTTCCTCCCACTTTTCAAGAAAAGGAGTAAAAAAAAAAAAAAGGAAAAGTCCCATTTAAAACAGGGTCCCAGAGTTCGTGTGCTTCCCCACCTTGTCAGCCACTTTGTCCCCCCCCCCCCCCCCCCCCCACTTTTTCTATTCATGTTACACTTATGACTGCTATTGTTGCATCCATTTTCCACCGATTCCTCGGTCAGCACAGTTCACCTCGGGAACCCAATGGAGAATCAACGAACTATCTAAAATCTGATATTAAAAGAGTCAGAATTCTTCCATAATCCAAGAATTCTAATAATAATAAATTTTTCCAAATAATAAAGAATTATCTCACTTTTTGAAACATCTCCGACACACAGAAAGCGAAAAGCCCGCATAAAAAAAGGATCCTCACATGCAATCGATGACGCACTTGACCTTGTGCTGACACGCTCTCACGTGCAACTGCGCCCTCTGGTAAAACATATCCTGCAAGTTGTTCGCCTCCTTGTCCCGGAAGCAGATCTGCCACCCGTGGTCGCAGACCCTCAGGGCCCGGGCGTACTTCATCAGCCGCTCGTGGTCGAACGTGCTCTTCAGGCCCAGGAGGTGCGAGTCCCGGAGGAAGTAATCGAACTTGTCCACGTCGATCCCGTTCCTCTTGTTGGCGACGATCTGCGAGAAAATATCGTTCTTTCCTTTTGTCATTCTAAAATGCACACAACAGTCACATTCCAGTGGCATACAAGGGTAGGCCCAGATGAATGAAGGGTTGAGATATATGAAAACTTCATCTGGTAATGTGTTTTGGCTGAAATTCAAGTTGAAGAAAAACGGTCTTAACTTGGCAAACACAGAGCTGTTGGCTCTCAATTGTATGCCTATTTTTAACTTATAGTTTGTAACTTATGTAACAACTAAAGGGTATTAGGAATCAACAAAATTCGCTAAATTTCAAATTGAGATGATTCTCTATAAATTTCTTTCCTTCTTCAATGAATAGAACAATTCCTAATGAATTGGTCAAGCCTTGTCAGCTGGTAGAAGTAAGCAAGAAACTCACCAGATCGATGTTTTCTTTCTTTTAATGTGCTTTATGTTTCTTTCAATGGGAAAAAGTATACACACAAGTCTATCTAGTAGGCTACCTGTACTTTGGAACGGAAGAAAGTTATTTTCTTGCAATAGCATTCTCTGAAGCCTCATGGAACCAGACAATCGATATCATCGGTCAGATCACGCCACCCCTGCCCAGCTACGAAATCACCGAACGAGGAACCGAGTGCGTGGCGCTCACTTCCCAGAGGAATCCTTTATCCCTGAAGATATGACCGATCTGGTCACTTTGCAGATCCAGGTCCGTCGGCGGGGTCCCGACCATGAGAGACTTGATGAGAGCGACGTCGAGCTCCGACAGACGATCGCCGGCCCCAGGAAACGATTCATTTCTCAAACTATGCGTTTCGACGATGTGCTGAAACATCCGTCCACTCATTTCTTCGTGCTGTTTAGGTAAAAGAAAGAAAACCTCCCATTCGTTCGGAACATCGCTACTTTCACGCTCGACCTCCTCGAAGGACGAGCCCACCTTCCAGGGTATTCCCGCAGCCGTGAGAACCTCCTCCCAGGTGTGCGAGAACGGGCCGTGCCCCAGATCGTGGCAGAGCCCGGCGATCTCCACCCGCAGCAGATCCGATTCGTCGATTCCGAGCTCTGGCTGGTGCCTCTGGAGTCTTTCGGCCATTTTCCGCCCCAGGAAGGCCGTCCTGGCATGATGGGGCGGGAAGGTTTTTATTTATTATTCCAGTTTGCGAAAAATTTTAATTTGATAATAATGCGTGATTCCTACACTCCAGATTCGAGGCAATTGGTCGTTCTTCACTAACAATGTAATATAAAATCATTTTAATTGCTATCCCCTGAATGATTCATTCAGGGTACCTGGTACCTTCCATATATGGAAGGGCAATAAATTGTACGCCACTGTTGTCTTCAGAAAACGTTGCGGTCAACACATGCAAGATGGGCAAAGAAGATGGGAAACATTTCGAAATCTCTGGGGTTACAAACTAAAAAGATTTTAGCCTCGGTGACCGGTTCCAAGGCAGGACGCCATGTTGGGTTCACGTTGGCCGTGAGCGGGGGAGCGTGGGTTCACATCGCAGATTGTTCATAGCTTTGTGGGCACTGAATGGAAAAAAAATTAAATGTTCCAACTTTTCCCCGATCCATGCAAACGGTGCCATTGGGATTGGGAGTCCCAATGGCACCGTTAGTTTATTTGCAGTTTACCGCGACAATTGGATGACATCAAAATAATGAAGGGCGAGCTTCACCCTTCATTATTTTTCTTAACGTCAGCCGTTCGACTAGGCTCGCTGCAATTGCCAGCATTCGAGGGACAAGGTACGCACTAGTCGTCCCCTCGCAAGAAATGAACCCGACGAAACTCACCCCAGGCTGTGCTCGAACCTGTGATGACACGCCGCCGGGAAGACCCAGTAGCAGAAGCCGAGCTGCTTCAGGTTCCGCAACCGCTGGAACTCCGGCGTGTCGATGAGGCGGACGCTCACGGGGTGGAGGTGCATGGGGCCGTGGATGGAATCCTGGAACACTTTGAATTTCTCCATGGCGATCTCGGAAATTCCTAACCTAGACGGAGGAGAAAAAAATTCCCTGCAGCCAAAAACACCTGCTTCGCCTTAAAATAGCTATTTCGAATGCAAGCAACGCCCTCGACTTCGTCTCAGAAACCTCACTGTTGCATATATCTCATCGTCGGGCCAACCCGAGGCACTTCCACATCTGAGACATTGCCCTCCGATCGTTCCCAAATTTCCTTAACTAAATTTCCTAGCCACCTACATATTCTCGATGCGATGAGAAAGCCCTCTGGTCGATCTGCGAAATGGAAGAGGTTGCCCTTTCGCGAATCAGACTGCAAACCGAACCCATAAACGTCCCCCAAAAGAGACCGAGAAGATCCGATCCGGATCGCCCCTCTTGACTCTTGCCCCGAAGATGGTCTAATTGGAGATCAAATGTATAGCCGACGTGGGAAGATGCGGGGCGATGCGTCGGTGCATCGGGATGTACGGGACATCTCAGAATCCACTGAACTTGGGTTTATTTATGTCTGTTACGTTTATTATGCGTATTATGTGTATTACGTTAATTATGCGTATTATCGAGCCACGTGTTAGCCGTGCAGAAGCGTTTTCCCGCTTCCAACCGTGGGAATCGTGGGGTCGCTGCAGCTGGAGTGAATTGTTACGAGTGCGGACAAAAGAGGGACATGACCGCAGGCCTGAACGTGAGCCGAATGGATGGGCCTAACTCTTCGCAAAGTTACAAACAACCAGGCCTGAATGCATGCCGACATTGGCCTGGTCTTGACGCTCCCGGTTTTCAATCGCCGATCATGGGCTAAACGCACCGCTTAGTAGTACTTTATTGCTACTTTCGGAAGTACATTGGTTCTTCGGACTCCGAGAAAGAGGGTGAGACGAGCCCAGAATAGTACGTAATTAATTGAAATCGGGCCCTCGAATACGGTGTTTTGGGCATTCAGAAGCCCTCGTTGCCCATTCGGCCCGTCAGACTCGACGCCCATCCAGTCCGCCACCCTTGGCACCTGGAGACACTCTGTGAACGGGAGCGAAACGAGTGCAGCGACACCTCAGAATCCAAATCGAAGTATTTGCTCTGAGTTCGATTGCCGACAGGTGGTCCCGACCCTCGTACTCGACTTACCTCGTACCGCAGCAAAAGTACTAAAAGGTTGCGAAAATATCGAAAACGGTTCTCCAGTTCGGATGCGTCCAATCCCTTGGCACCCGCCCCCCACGGGGGTCGGGTTGAGGGCTTCGTGAAGGGACAGTGGAATCTTGGGGGGGGTTCGACGCGGGGGGTCGGTATTTTAAAAAACCGAGAAACGCACTTGTCGGTACTTTCCCCGAGTAGCGCACAGCCGTACTTTGAAGCCTCAGCCTCGCGTCCAGCAGTAAATTTGAAAGGCGAACATCTCCACATTCTCACCTGGATGTCCATCACCACGCACAACAATTTCCTACTGTCGGATCCCCCCCCCCCCCTCCCCCCTCCCCCATCGTGACGGAATACGAAAGGCAGCAGCGAGACCACCACAGGTGGAGTGTCTACCCCAGCTGTGGTCTGGGTGGGTAGTATGCGTCAACGAGCCGCTTAGAAATAGTACTGCACGTGTCGATTTTGCGTAGGGATGCACTCTTTGACCGCCCATTCGGAGCACCCGCACCGCGTGTATCGGTTCACTGCGCGGCGGAAAGGATCAGAAGGAGTTGGTCTGGGTTCAACCTTTTGACCTTAGAGTAAGGTCTTGAGCTTTAGGTATTTTGGTCCTCAACCTCTCACAGACGAGGCAAATAAATAAATGCAAAAAGGGGAAAGAGCGAAGATGGCTCTATTTATCTTGGCCCGTCTCCCTTTCTGGTCCGTTACAGCATCCTATCAATTTCCTCGTTCCGTTCGTATTTCGCCGCCCAGAGGCCGTCCGGCACCGGATTTAAGGGCCACGAGACATTCGCAGCACAATTCCCGACGGAATCGGACGAATCATTCCGTGTCGCATCTTCGCAGTCGTTTGCGCTCTGTATCTGTCGACTGCAGATTATGGAACCCTTAGATAATACGTGTAATTTGGTGAAACGACTTCGGCGGTCGTTGATTCCAACCGTCACCATTGAATCTTCATAGCGATACGAAATATCCCTCCAAGAATGATCTCGATGTCACTTACTCTCCTGGTTATTTCCCTTCGTCTCGATCCATGAATTGTAATTTTATTTTTTTCAAGTCGAGAAGCACCTGCTCTTCGAGTGCAACAGCCCAAGTCGTACCCCNACCTGCCCTTCGAGGGCAACAGCCCAAGTCGTACCCCCCCCCCCCCCCCAAGAGAGTGCTACATGAATTATTCGGAATGTTCGCATCAAGTGTGCATTTACTCAGTGTCACTGCCACAATTTGTGCAGGGGAAGTGTACGGTCTGACATGTGTTTTTGGCCTCTCCTCCAGCAGAGTTCAACAGCTCATGAGACATAGCTCGTACACACATGAACGTAGGAGATAAATCATTCCTTGTCTTCGGAGATGATATTTCCTGCTCGGGTTCTGAATTTTCACGTCTATGCTGTTGAATTCGGTCAGGTCGGAGTGTTTCACCATAAAAACAAGGCCTCGGAAAGCAATTTTTTTTTTCCCTCTGCGTTCCGTTCGAAGCCCACCACGAACCCCGACGGCTCGTAATTCCCACCTCAAAAGCTTCCTCTACCTCATACAATTTCAGGTATTCACCAGCTGAAAGTCGCGCTTAGCCAGTCATGCTTTCTCTCGTTAGCTTCATGTATTTACTTCATTAAACTCACGCTGTGATGCGAAACGTTTCCAGTTTTCATACTTCCTGCTCCTCTTCCCCTTTCCTACATTCGGTGGGCTACTCGGTGTCCAAACGTCTCAACGACGGACTACATTTTTCTCATTCGTTCGACCGATTCAATGTATGCCTATTATTGTATTATTATAGGCCTAAAAGTATGTATTATATGCCTAAAAGCGGCAGCGTCTATTACCTTTCTTCAACCCCTTTCCGCCACAAAATTCAACCTCTTGGTATTCCTGTCTGAGAGCATCAACATGAAGGAAATTTGGCATACTTCTTTCTCTCTCACTACGGAATCGCTCCAGCAAAATTTGAAGCTTCATCTTCCCTCGGTTACGGAGAACACTGAATGTAGGAAAGGGGAAGAGGAGCAGGAAGTATGAAAACTGGAAACGTTTCGCATCACAGCGTGAGTTTAATGAAGTAAATACATGAAGCTAATAAGTAATGTGAAAACCAATTTTCAATCGCTTTCCCTTTCTTCAACCCTGCCCCCCCCCAGATTCAGATTCAAGATACCAGATTCAAGACTGTTTAAACCCTCGTATTAGCGTCTGAATCTTCTGTTTTTTAATGCAAGAGACATGTTCGTGCTGAGTTCACGAGATGAGTTGAGAATGAAGTTGCAGTTAGCAGATATTGATCGATGTGGTGGAATATACAGATATGTTATCTGGACATCCCTGAATTAACGGGATGGCGCGTCCCATGGATTCCATGCTGCTTGAGGGCATCCTCTCCTCAGACTTATTCGAGATGATTGAGGAACTTCAGATAGGCCAAACGTTCCACGTTCCACTGAAATGGTTCATGAAACGCGAATCAGGCCTCCAATCGGTCTAACGTTAAACGTCCACTCTGAATCAACTCTTCATGAACGTATGAATATGCCTGCGATTGGCCTAACGTTACACGTCCTCAACCAGACGTCCGGAAGACCACGATTCATCCTTTTAGGTATAATTGGCGTCATCAGTGCAGAATTGAGTTTCTTTTGAAAAGAAAAAGGTATGTCTTGCCGTGACCTGAAGGCAGTCAATTGGTTAGGCCTAGGCCCAACGTTAGCGAATTTGAAGAAAGGGAAAGCGATTGAAAATTGGTTTTCACATTACTTCATTCCGCTTACTAAAGCTCTCTCTATTCCTGAGCCTGCAGGATATTGAGGCACTCTTGGAAAGGGCATATTTAAATTCCAGTATGCGAAGGAATTGGGAGAGAAAAAAACCCGGAACGCTGGGACAAATGTCACCGGTTCTCGTTTCCCCTCTTTCGAGTGAGATTGCCTTCAACAAGAAATCGGTCCAACCTGTGGTCTAAAGACGCCCACATTCGACCACACACCCACACGGTCTCGCGTCGTCACGAACAGATGCTGCATCTCGACGAGAACCTCAACCCGATGGGAGCGACCGTGGGACCTTGTTGCAACGTTGCTGCAACGTTCTCCAGTTGCACGGGCGTGCATGGTTCCACCGTGGATATTTCATCGTGGCAATACCCATTCTTCCATTCCATTAGCTGGAGGTAAGATGTGAAAGAGCAACCGTTTTGCCACACGCAACAGAAGCGGTTCCAGTGCAACATCCTCGGAATCGGTCCTGGCGCTGGAAAGAGCTTCGATGCACCAGCGTCTCTCTGAATCGTGGAATCGAGACGGAGACGAGTCAATGCTCTGGCTGTTGTGGTACGACCTTGAACAAGTCTTCGATCAAGCCGAATTTTCCGATGCTCATCGAAAAGGCATTCTCGAGGTCTCTGTTGATCTTTTCGTCTTCGGTGCAGGAAAGAAGCAGAACTTTCCGCTCCAGAAATCTGTGCAAGACAGAATGAGACACATGGTGATGAGTCAACACACAGCGATGACCGGGGAGCGGTCTCGTGAACGAGAGGCTCACCGTTTGGGGACGAGGAACAGGCTATCGTCTTTGAGCTGAAGAGGAGTATCTGGGGAATCCTTGGAGTAGAAAGAAACGTTTCTCAGTGGGTATTCTTCGAGCTTTCCGAAATCCACCATAATGTGATAGACAGAGTAGTCCTCATCCCTCACGAAAATGGGCAATAGGGAACGAAAATGACTCTCCAATGCCTCCTGTAATCAGCAGCAAAATTGAAGTTTTGTCTAAGATGTCAATTGTGACGATGCCCAAAATGGCTGCATGTTGCAAAGCTCATAACCCTAAACATCATGAAAACGCGCTCAGGAGAGGGACATGCCTGCGTCACTGCCTGCTGCGCCACTGCTTCCTGCGTCACTGCCTGTTGCGGGATGATCGCTTCCTTGATGACGCGGTACAGCTTTCTTGTCTGCATGCGCTCGAGGATGCGCGCAGCGTCCCCCAGACTAGGATCGTTGCTGTGGAGTATCGCCCAGAAAATGGAGTCGTCGAGCTGCACGAAGGCCTCCGGCGAGAGACACGCTTCGGCCAGGGACGAGGAAGTCCTGAAAGGTCAGCGATTCGACCGCTGTGGGGATATCGCAATGCCTGGCGGAGGTTAGAGGTTTGGCGAGCTTTACTCACTCTGAACCGACTGGGATCCTGTATGCGTCGTTTGCCTTCAGCATGGCCCGTATGAACCTGCATGAAGCAAGAACAGTTGTTCATGGCCTGTGCTAAAGGAACTTTGCTTACCTTGGGCATACCACGAAACGCCATTACAAAATGAAAAGGAAAATGCCAAACTTAAAAGTTATAAAGGGTTCAGAAATGGAAATACAATCTATAGTGGCCCCTGAAGAAAGCACAAAAATGATTAGAAGAAATCCAAGTGTATATTAACTAGGGCTGCATCGATATCTCCACTACCACCAGCATCGGCCGCCGGTGTTGCACTATCGGTGCCATCAGCCATCGGCAGGTATGGAAGCTGCCCATACTGATGCATAAACGGGAGGCAAAACTTACAGACATAACCTACGAAAGTAATAAGGGTGAACGTGCGAACCCAAAAAATATCGGTCGGATTGTATTTCGGTCCTATTCGAGGAGCTGGAGAAGGAAAATATCTATAGCAGCGCTTTTGCGAGAGACGTGTCGTTAAACGCTCTTAACGGCAGCAATTTACAAACCAAACAAAAATCACGTTAAAAAGGCACGAATTCAGGACGATCGATGAAAAAACCAGTTCTCTACCACATTCCGAACGAAGCAGCGAGAAGACCACCTCACATGGACTCGAGGACGCAGGTCACCCTGTGCATGTACGCCCGCCGGAAGAACTGAGCCCGCTGGTAGAACATGTCCAGCAGGTTGCTGGCCTCCTTCTTCGGGAAGCAGACGCGCAGGCCCTGGCCGGGGACGAGGAGGACGCGGGCGAGCTCGATCATCCGCCCGTACTCGAATGTGTTCTGGAGGCCCAGGAGGTGCGAGTCCCGGAGGAAGTAGTCGCACTTGTCCACGTCGATCCCGTTTCTCTTGTTGGCGACGATCTGTAAACAAATTAATGATAAGCGAAGTTGTCCATTTGTTTGCGAATTTTTTAAAATTCAATTGTGATATTTCTTGGATCTTTGTCGGCCGACACGAATCCTGCTTCTGGACGAAATTCCCTCAATGACGGGGATCCACTCTGCTCCCGTTGCTTCGACTGTCTCGTCGCCCGGAAATCGAAGATGGGTATCCAGCACTCATCCATGAAATTCGCTGGACTTGCCGCATTCCGTGCCGGCACGGAAAGAGCAAATGTCCAAACGACTCGGCCTTTTTGCCTTCAGCTCATCGGGCACAACTCGACTGTGCCATGACGAGACAGTCCCAGCCTTGAAGCGATTTCATGGTCCAATTTCATGGTCCAATTTCATGGACCAATTTCACGGACCAATTTCATGGACCAATTTCATGGACCAATTTCACGGACAAAACTGCAGCCTTCCAGATCGGGCTGCGTCCTTGGTAGATCTTGGAAGAAAGAATTTCGACGAGGAATTTGGACGTGCCGCCAGCCAATTTCGCGCACCCACTCGCAAACGGCGCCGGAATCATCAATCATCCACACCAAACCAGGTGAAAATGCTTCACCGAAATCTATAGAAACCCATGGCGGTCTCTTACCGATGCTTATAGAGTTTTTTTTTTTTCCATCTATCGAGGGATCGTATAGACTTCTATGGCGGACTCTATAGAGGTTCCTTCCGAATCTCCTCGATAGATTTCTCTATATTGTATGCAAAACTTATCGGAACTTTCGAGAAACCTTATGAAAATTTCAATAGGAACCTTATGGAAATCCTATAGAGGGATTTCAAGAAGCCATTCCATGGAAATTTCCATAAGCCCCACATGATAGAATCTCTAAGGAACATTTTCGCCTGCCTTTTTTTTTTTGCAGCCTACTGAACCTATTTGGACTTCCGCTCGATTGAAGTATTCTGCGTCGAAGGCGGCGCGATCGAAGGCGGCGCGATAGATCGCAGGCCAGATCATGATCGACTCCAGCATCGTTACTGGCTTCTATGCCCTCTAGTTTAATTAGTCTCCGATTTACATATTTACCATAAATGGTAACATAGAAGTACATATTATATGTCCATTTGATATGTCTAACCTGCACGATAGTAAGGGCACAACTTATTTCTTTGCAGTTATTTTTTTTTTATTCATATGGGAAGAAGAAAACCAAGGTAATGTGCCTGGATGTGCAACTCTCGACGAGCCAGCAACTGCGTAATGATCGCAAGAAGAAGAAAACGTACGTCCCAGAGGAAGCTCTTCTTCTCCCAGAACGGGTGATCGTTCCCGGTCCCATCCATGAGACTCTTGATGAACCCGACGTGGTCTTCGCCCAGGTTCGAAGCTCTGAACTCGGGCATCAGATCGTTCCTGTCGATGATGTGCTGCAGCAGGAGCGGACTCATCTGCTCGTGCTGCCGGGAGACGTTTGAAAGGGAAAGATAGCCTTGCATCCCCATCGACTCGGAGCAGAACCTCCCCGAGACTCGATCGGCCGAGAACTGCCCCGCCCGCCCGCACTCACCTTCCACCTCTGCAGTCGCGGCAGCCCCTTGGCCCTCCCGTAGGCTCGGACGAACCGCTGCCAGGAGTGCGAGAACGGGCCGTGCCCCAGATCGTGACAGAGCCCGGCGATCTCCACGCACAGCAGGTCTTCCGGCGTGATGTCGAGCGACTGTTTCCTCTGGAGCTCCTCGGCCATCTTGCGCGCCAGGAAACCGGTGCTGGACGAAGAAAACCGCCAAGGTGTGAGCCAGACGGTGCTGGCAATCGCTTCTGACATGGGAGAATCGGATTTTACCGCAGAAAACACCTCGATCCCGAATCCCTGCGATGCGGAAAGTGAGGCGCATAGTTTTCGCAGATTACTCAAGTTGACGAGAAATCATTTGCTAGGTAATGGTTATCGGCTTCCCGGCGGAGGAATAGCGACCTCACAGTGTCTGCACGACCTGACGACCCTCACGTGAGCACGATCACGAGAGCAGAGAGACACACGCGCCTAAAAGTCGGCGAAGAAGACGAGTCGAAGAATGGGCAGATCCAAAGAAAATGGACAATGAGAATGACCAACATTTTCTTTTCGAAGGAACCGTCTGTTCTTCCAGCCTGATTGAAATTCCTTCCTTCTAGCAAATATTGACCCATAATAAACGCATGAAGCAAATTTAGCGATCGCTCGGTGCACCGAAAAGCTGTAAGGGGATGGGGAAAAATTAATAATAGAAAAGAAGTTTTCTCTCGTGGTCTCCGCGATGCAGACGACGCCCCGCGCTCTTCGGCCCCGTGACGTCATGCGCAAGGAGGGCTCGAAACTCGCTTGGCTATCTGAGCAGAACCGTCTAGAGTCCGAGGGTCTCGGTCGATGACGTCCGTGAACATGCAGGGTCCTGCCTGGTCCGTTGCGATCGACCGTGAACATCGAGGGTCCTGCCTGGTCCGTTGCGGTTCTCGTGCCTGATTCTTCATGGCGGGTTCAATCCGTTCCGACACGGCACCCCACCCCCTGGCGTTCTGCTTCTCGACGATGATCGTCGAGAGGCGATTTTGGATCGTCGTAGGTGTCGTGCTTTCACGGGCCCGATCGATTGTTTATTGTTTACCGGTCGTTCTCTGCCTCTCCTCGAGCTTTTAGCTAACGACGATCTCGTAATGATGCGAAATTCCTTCTGCTCTGCCCTGTCATCTACGTCTTTATTTTCGGCCTCGATTAATCGCGCTGCATTCGGTGGAGAACGCGAAAGGGACTCACCCGAGGCTGTGCTCGAACCTGTTGTGGCTCGCCGCCGGGAAGACCCAGTAGCAGAAGCCGAGTTGCTTCAGGTTCCGGAGTCGCTGGAACTCCGGCGCGTCGATGAGGCGGAGCGACAGGGGGTGGAAGGTCATGGTGCCGTGGATGCAGTCGTTGAAGGCCTTCCGTCTGGACATGGCGGGTTTCGGGGGGTCGTCTGGAGGGGGAGGAGTCCCGTCGGCCGGCGTTGCGTTCTGAAGTACCGGTCGATGATGGGGGCATGGATTCGTCGGCCGCTGAGGTGAGAAAGGCAGGCTAATTCGAGCTGGGATCATCGATTCGACGCCGTCATGAAGGGGGGATGCGATGGAGATTCCGAGGAAAAAAAAATGCCGAAAAAAAGGCAACTTGGGTCGGGTCGGGTTGCCCCTTTCGTCTAACGCAATCTGGAATTTCAATACCTTCCCCTGATGTCGTCGGGGGGGGGGGGAAGGGAAGATCAATTACCGTTCGAAAATCTTACACCGATAGTTAATATGAGGTAGTAAGCCGTGTAGGCGATTTAAGTCCTCTTTTCATTTCGGGGTCAGGGAACCTCGTTTGTTCGAGTGATTGCCAGACGGCTCGCTCGATTTCACGTTCGAGTCACATTTGCAGGGCGTCGAACTGAATTGCAACGTCTCACGTCTCGTTTCTCGCATTTTCAACGGGGAGTCGAAGTTGCCTTCCAGTGTTGGCTCTCGGGATTCCCACCTCGATCGATTCGATGCAGTGCCGAAGGGATGGTCGATCTTAGAGGTTGGGGGGGGGGGGGGGTACACCAGTGACAGGTGATCGCGTCCGGCAATGAAGTCGAAACTTCACTTTCTCACCTGGATGTCCACCTGCATGCACTACAATCTCCTACTGTCGGATCCCCCCCTCTTCTCCCCGTTCTCCCCGGTGTGAGCGAATACGAACGGCAGCAGTGAGACCACGGGAGGTAAGGTGGTTGCCCCAGCTGTGGTCAGGGTGGGTCGACGAAACGCTTAAAAATAGTACTGCACATGGTGATTTTGCGTAGGAATGCACTCTTTGACCGCCCATCCGGAGCACTCGCACCGCGTGTACCGATTCACTACGCTGCGAAAGGGATCCACTAAGGGATCGGAAGGGATTGGCTCGAGTTCAACCCGGTGACCTTCAAGAACGGTCTTGGCGCGCGGGATATTTCGGTCCTCTCCCACCGACACGGAATGGGGAAATAAAGAAATACAAAACGGGAAAGAGCGAAGATGGCTCTGTTTATCTTGGCTCCGTCTTCTGCGTTTCGTCCGCATTTCATCACCCAGCCCTGCCTAGAGGCTGTCAGGAACCAAACTCACCCTCGAGTCACATCCTGCCCGTTTCCATGGAAACGATGCTCGATTCCGTGAGACTCGATGGTGCCGGTCGTGTAAGGAATCTGTTGAGTCTCGGAATTGGATCCAAATCGTTTGCTACGATTGCTACGCAATTCTTCACAGGAAGAATTGCGCGGAGCGCATTGTTTAAAAATCGTTTCGTCGAATTCCACACAAAATATATTTCTGAATATTCCTTTTTGGGCTTAGTTTCCAATGCATTCCTACCTCCAGAAGGAATTACATTACATGAATTACAGCACTATGTAATGATAATTAGGGCTGTACCGATGGCCACATATCGCCGGTGGGCCGACATTTTTCTCATAACCACCGGCGGGTGCCAATCGTAGCCTTTAGATGAAATCGCCTATAAATTCTAATAGGTCTAATTGGAAGCATGTGATACTTATCAGTAGGCCTCCTTGAAACGATAGAGATCATTTTTGATCCAAGGCATAGAAGAACGTAAATGAGTTGGAGATGGTGAATCCTTTCCTCAAGGTGTAACATACGCATGAAATCACAGAGTAATCTGTGTTTTAAAGATATCTGGATATTACTGAAATCAAGAAAAAGTCTTGATGAGAAATAACTACAAGATGAATCATAGGAAGCCTTTGCAAACTTTTCTTCCTATTTCCAATTGGAATAATATTTTGCATATTTTCCTACAAGAACCATCACCAATTCCAAGTTTAGATTTCCAAAAGATTGAAAAGTTACATCAACAGCAACTCAAGAGTATATTGCTCCTTTAGAGATATATCGATTAGCTACAACCTGTTAATGCTTTCCTGTTAACTGTGACAACATCAAAGTGTGGAGGTTTCCTTGATGAACTATATTGAAAGGCAATAAATTGGAAAAGATTCAGTAGATTCATTTGAAGCAAAGTTCATCACAAATAACTGCATGGTTATGAAGAAAAATGCAGAGAAAAAGCCCCTGAACACAACCAATACAGCTCTTGCACATCATGAGCAAAAAAAAGGATGACAGATTCGAAGAACAGAAATCCAAAAAAAAAAGAGCTCAAAGATCACATCGCAATGGTAACTGTGACTTCTGATGAGATTCATGTGGTAATCATGGTGTAGCAACCTGCTTCTCAAGGGTTGTCACAATGCCTTAATAACCAAGGGACAGAGTTCACCAAATCGACACAAAAGCTTCACTGGGATCACAACTTCCAAACTTTGTCTATGCAATGAGGATAGAATCTGGTAAATGAATAAAGTGAATACAAAACTGTCCAAACAAAAAACAAAATCCTCTTATTCTGCCACATCTCTCTTTGCTTTATTCCATTTGGAAATTAGTAGAACATAATTTCTTTCCCCTTCCACAGCAAGTGCCTGTGGACCAGATGTCAGAGTTTTTGCATGTAATAATGCAAGCTTGCCATTTGAAATTTGTCTTTCTGCAAGGGGGGGGATGGAGGAAAACAACACTCAATACTTGGTGAGCCCAACATCTGCTATATGGATGTATGATCTCAGTGAATGTGATCCGACATTCTCCCAACAATTTTTTTGGTAATGCGGATGAGGGATTCACTGCCATCATTGAAAACCAAAGTGGAGGACAGAATGGAAAGCTTGATGCATTCTGAAGCCCCCAGATAAACAACTTAATTGTAAAGCCTTTGGGCAGTATGCAAATTCCTAAGTCCATTCACAAAGAATGCACACCATTAACATTTTTTCAGTCATTCACCAGTTCCACATTAGTTCCATGAATATTCATGTATACAGTAGAGGGAAATGTTATCTTTAAATAGCAAAAATCTCAATTTGCTACAGTATATGCCAAATGATATAGCTTCATTGGAAATGTCAAGGCCAATGAACTTATACTGAATTTAGAAGTGATCCCTTATGCCTTCCACTCCATCTAACAGAACTTACTCTGTTTCAATCATATGATAAACAATTAAACAAAAACACACTATCTTATGTGATCTGAATGGGATCTATATCAATATGCCACGTCACAGGGGTGAAACTCCAGACTAGACAGATGACCAAGTACACTCCTCAGGTGCTATCACAAAAAATAATTATGAAAAACTTCAAGGGCTTTGGAATTTCACACCGGGACCAATAACAAGTCAACAAGTGTCAAATAATACAGGACTATTCACTTCAAAAAGGAATAGTTAATCTTTTTACTGTGCTTACTCCCTCTCCTTCCATAGACCAGACCTTCAAGTTGCACTAAACCATGAGATTCAGAAATTGAGAAATTTCATACCTTGATACCCAACCAACAAAGGAAATGCTGCTTCAATCCATTGTCAATCTCACATAACTTGGTAATCTCTGCAACAATGCTGCCATATACTTGAGATGGAATTGTCCAATAGGCTAACATAGTATGAATTTAATTAGGAGTTCTATCTTAGTTGCTAGACACTGAAGTGCCCTTCAGTGTTATGGTTGTCACTTTTCTTCGAATTTCCAACAATCTTTCCCCTGAAAAAAAATGAAAAAATGAAAACTTCTGAAGAAAGAGTTAAGCCACAATTTTTCCCCCTCACCCCCTGGAGATTATAAATTGTACATAGTTGAAATGGACAACACAACCTCCTATAACTACCAGAAGTAGCAGATTCCTACTCTACAAAAGCCTCAAGGAAAATGGAAATGGAGGCACCCCTCTGATTTATTCAAAATATTGTAGCAACTTTCTTCAGTTGCACAGTCAATAAAGATATTTTATAACAGGCCCACCAATACTCCCATTGCAATAGCTGAGATCTCATAGAGCAAGTGCTCTTATAAGCTTTCCAATTAGGACGGAATTGACAAAAACCAGTCAGATGCTTGTTGTGCAGACATAAAAGGACAAAAACAAATAAATTATTTGTCGCCCATGAAAATAGTACTGGTGCAGCAGCATCAGAATCAGCACTAAGGCTTATGTAAGCTTTCCTGAGTATGACCCAATCCAAGTTCCTCCTTTTGCTGAAAACTTAATTGGCTGGGTTGGATTAACTGATCAATGCAATTAGTCAATGCTCTGCTCCATTGATGGAGCAATAGCCTCCAATCAGGCCAAGAGACCCAATAGTTTGGCAAAAAGAAGCCTGAAGGGCAGCGATGATCTCTGGGTCTTCAGTGCGGGATAGAAGCAGAACTTTCTCCTCCAGAAACCTGCATAGGAAAAAATCAAAGGGATAGTGATGGGTTGATTCAAACCCATATGCATCTTGCAGAGAGACACATGAGCAAGCCTGTACTTGAGAGATCCCAGGTAAAATACATGACTGTATCATTCAGGAACTCACCGCTTCGGACCAAGAAACAAGCTCTCATTCGGGAGATGAAAAGGCTTTTCAGGGGAATGTTTCACATAGAAGTGAACACTCTGCAGAGGGTTTTCTTGCTTCATCCCAAAATCTACCACAATGCCCCTGAGACAGTAGTGCTCATCACTCACAAAACTGGGTAACCTGGCATGAAGAGATTCTTCAAACTCCTTCCAGGAATCATAAGCCTGGAATCAGCAACAAATGCAAGATATTTTCTTGATGTCATCTGTGGCCATACAATAGCTGTATTTTGTCTCATTCAAAGCATCAACCTATCAGCAAGACAAAAACAATTCTCATAAGGAGTAATGGCAGAAGCAATGCCTACCTTGTTTGCACTATCTTCAGAAAAACTTGCTTCCCCAACGACAACATACAATCTTCTCTGCTGAATGCGTTGGAGTACATTAATAGCTGCCTGCAGTGCAGAGTCTTTGCTATAGAGTATCCTACAGAAAATGGAGTCATCAAGCTGCACAAAGGCTTCTGGTGAGAGACACGCAGATGCCAGGGACCAGGGTCTCCTGCAACAAAAATATAATCAGGCTGTTGAGCCAATACAGCAACACAGTATGCAAACATGGGACACCAGGGCATGTTGCTTACCCTGAGAGATCAAATAGTGTGAATGAGTCATTTGCCTTCAGCATAGCATCTATGAACCTGTACAAAAAGATCAGCTATTCAACCAGTCTTACACTAAAGAAGCTCAGTCTCCATGATAAATAACTGCCCATAAACATATATCCATTCAAGAAGAGGGGAATCTCTAGCAAGAAGTGTGAAAAGGACAGAAAGAAGACAAACAATAATCTATCATTTTTAACCTTTATGGTTAAGCATATAAATGTATAGCATAATATGAAATATTCAGTGAGGCAATCTAAGTTAAGTAAAACAGGTTTGAAAATATATTGCATGCTTTTTGGAGTGAAAGGTATGGGATGGAGAGCTTTGCCAGAAAAAGCAAGCCATTCAGCAATCTAGACTGAGAAGACTGGTTAACATTATTCTGCAAAAAAAATTTTAGTGAACCATGTAAAAGCAGGTTATGAAAAGGATTAATTGACTGAAATAAGTGCCTTCACTTTTGGCCACATATTTGATGCTTTGAATGAATAGCAGCAGTAAATGAAGCCTTACATGCATTCTAGGATACAGTTCACTTTGTGCTGATATGCCCTTCTATGTAATTGAGCTCTTTGGTAAAACATGTCTTGAAGGTTGTTGGCCTCTTTCTCTCTGAAACATATCTGCCAACCTTGACCAGGAATAAACAAGGCACGTGCAAATTTCATCATCCGTTCATGGTTGAATGTGTTCTTGATACCCAGGTGATATGAATCTCGAAGAAAGTAATCACACTTGTCCACATCTATCCCATTCCTCTTGTTGGCAACAATCTGCAAAGGAATGGAATTCCCAAATAAGACAAACTAACATTTGTATACCAAGGAGACATTTCATGGCTCTCCATAGGCATACATAAATTATCTCTGAAAAGCCAAAGGGTAAAATTCACACATAGTAGTTCATTTAGTAGGCCTACCAGGACATTTCATTAGGTGCAACCTTTTTGTTTGCATGCCTTTCTATGAAACTCCCTTTCAAACAAGACCAAATTTATGAAGTAGAACATGCTACCCTTCACAAACTATAAATAGCCACAGTATAAAGAAGTAAATATAACTTACATCCCAAAGGAAGCCCTTCTGATTCCAAAATGGATGAATTCCCTTATCAGTCATCTTGTTCCCATTAATGAGACACTTGATGAAGGAGATGTGGACCTCACTTAGACCAAACTGGAGGAATTCTCCCTTCAAGGAATACTTGTCAATGATGTATTGCAACAACTTTGTACTCATGTCTTCATGCTGTCAGAGAAAATACACAGGGAAAAACAATTTCTCATTCAATCAGGACATCTCCACCAACTTCACAAATCATCTATTTGTAAGGTGAGCTCACCTGCCAAGATATTCCAGTAGCTTGAACAAATCTCTCCCAAGTGTGAGAGAATGGACCATGTCCCAGATCGTGACAAAGCCCAGCAATCTCTACGCACAGGAGATCTTCTGATGTGAGGGGGAGATCTGGCTGGTGCCTCTTCAGCTCCTCAGTCATCTTACGTGCCAAGAAGCCAGTTCTGGATAAACCAACCATCAGGTGTGAATTATTACTATGTATATCATCAATTTCAGAGGCAGGCTAACAGGAAGCCTCTAAACTTTTGTCTCTCTACATCTAATTTATACAGTCTCCTAATGGTGGCATTCAGTGTATAAAAACGTTTGCAACTTGGTCAGTCTACCAAATTATGTTTACGGAAGGTCATCATTCCTATAATTCAACAAGTCTAGTGTGATATGATTGTAACTTTTCCAATAAAATATAATCCTGTGTTATATAAACTTGTTTACCTCTAAATTCACATTAGATGTGAAGGGATTTGAAGGATACCAGAATTTCGGTAATGACCCTCCCTCCCCCGCTCATTTATTGGACCACCTTTCACAGTCCAGAGCTTCAACAGTGAGCCAATTAAATACATAGGCTACGGGCCAACATCAACTGCACGACCTTCATTTCTAAAAATAACTTGAGGCTCACCCAAGGCTGTGCTCGAATCTGTTGTGACATGCTCCAGGAAACACCCAGTAGCAGAACCCAGTCTGCTTTAGGTTTCTCAACCTTTGGAATTCTGGAGTGTCGATGATTCGGGCACACAGAGAGTGGATGGTCATGAGACCGTGGATGCAATCATGGAAGACTTTGTAATCATCCATTACAAAAAATATCCTGAAGTCAAGCGCTGGAAGGTAAGATGGTTTCACATTTGACTAGCCCCACATCGAGATTCGGGGGAGAAAAGAGGAGAAACTTGAGAGGCAAGGGAAACCAGGAGGCTGCCATCTTGCCACTGGCGGAGCTGTCACGGAATCGCCGACTTCTCCATGCCCCAATTGTATTGCCTGCAGAAGTTTGCAAATGAATTGGTTGTTTCATACCAAATTTTACATTGTGCACTTTCAACTCCGTGGAACAACAAAGGAGGAAAGGACATGCATCCGATAGTAGAAAAAAACATTAGGCCTATGGAGTCCCAAGTAGAACGAATTTCCATTCGAAAATCTCTCGTGAAAAAATCGAGTTGAGATGGCGCTAGTGTACGCCTTCTTTTCGGATTGAATTAGTACCCCTCCATGGGAGCGCTTCCATCGATCGCAGGCAGTGGCATCCTCCAGAATGGAGATTTTTTTAAATATCTAATGAAGCGGATCCCATTATTTGGGGCCTTCTCCATTTATCGACTTCTCAGGGAGGGTATTCTAAAAGACCGTATCCTCAGCAGTACACACACTATCACCACCTCTCCTTTGAACTTCGAATGATCTTCAGCCATTCAACCACGGCAAGCCGAATGATCCCGGTGCAAACGAAAGGAAGGTGTCGAAGCGTGCTGGGCCTCAACCGTCTCATCTTTGGCTATCGCGGACCGAAGTATCCGTTGTGCATCCGAGGATTTCACGAGGTGACGTTCTTTCATCTACTTTATGCATCTTTAGGATCGTGTGTAGTCAATTCAACGGTTTTATCGAGAGATCGCGCCGTTTCATTCGGGAAGGCCCGAGAAAAACCCTCTCAACAATGCATGGCTACCATCGAAATACAACTCCCGACCAAGAAGTCGGTCGGGTCTCATGCGACACATGTTGGAGTGAAACCATTCGATTCAAACGATATCGGGAACTCGGTCGTAGAGGAAGCAGCCATGTTTCGGAGCCTGGATGAGAGGTCTGACTCGGATTATCGTAACTGATTTCAATATTAATATATTTTTTTAAATTGAAGCTCGTACAACAGGATTTTTTAACTACACCTTACACATAACCTCAAGCCACAGGAGATTTGCAATTGAAGAAACTCCAGGTCCACTGTTCCTATCGCGGATTTTTCGAGGGCCACGCTTTCGACACTTCCAAGTCGTTAACCACTCGAGTGGCGTCGTGTCAGTTGCCACGAGAGCGACCGGGACCGCGAGGAATCCCGTTCGAATCACGAAAACACTGAACGAAAATTTCCCAGGCTTTTCTCGGGTAGGGCCCCTCGATGCCGTGGGAGGGATTGAAGGATCGAAGGATCCCGAGGTCGGCTTCGGTGTCGATTCTCATCGACAGCAGATCCAGGGATGACTCAGCGTGAAAAAATGTTGCATCTAAGTCTCGCGTTGCAAGTCTTCGTGTTTAACTCGTGTTTCCTCTTCCCTTCGCCGAGTCTCGTCTTTCAACGCAACACTGCTCGCCTTACGAAGTCCAACCTTGACAGGATTGGCCATCCAGCAACCGGGCAGTCGAACAACGGCGTGCGATGCAAGAGATTCATGAGGAAAAGGGGCGGGTGGGGGGGGGGGGGCCGTGAAGGGCAAAGAGGAATGTGAGAACCAAGGATTCTTATCGTATCCATTCTCTGTCAGGGAAAGGGACGGGAAGTCGGGGTACAACCATACTGTTTTTTTCATACCTGTTATATAACCTGTATAACCAGAGTGGTCCAAGAAATGTTATCACAAACTGGGAACAAGCAATGTAAGTTCAACATATAAGATCGTACTTTATTACCTAGTTTTAAATAGATAATTAAATTAATTAAATTACATGTATTAGCGTACATTTAAACGAGGACGTAACCATAAAGACAATGGCATTGAAACTGAATTTGGAATTTAAATTTGAAACTACCGTACCGATATTTTCCCAATACAGTGGTAACATTTCTTGGACCACTCTGGTTATACAGGTTATATAACAGGTATGAAAAAAACAGTATGGTTGTACCCCGACTTCCCGTCCCTTTCCCTGACAGAGAATGGATACGATAAGAATCCTTGGTTCTCACATTCCTCTTTGCCCTTCACGGCCCCCCCCCCCCCCCCCTACCGACCCCCCCCCCCCCCCCCCCACAATCCCCCTAAGTGTTGAGCACGCCCTTAACCCCACACTCCAACCCCCAGCCCCCCAACCTCGACGTTTCTGCTCCTAGATCACTCCTCGTTCAAAAATTCTAGACGTGCATCTGAGTGGGCGGATATGTCAAACTGTACAAGGTTTTCATATCTGCCTCAGAGGTGTCTTGTTAGAAGGTGGAACTACCACTTAGGCTATCTTCACTAAACTGCACCGCAATCATCAATGAATTCTCTAATCCTGTATCTGTAGAGTTAGATTTGTACATATTTGAGATCATAGGAATCCTAAAGCTCTTATCTCGTTTCATTCCTCCCATGCAGAAATAAACTAACCAACAAATTTTATCTCCCAAGCATTCGACAAAAAAAAAAGCTCATATATAAAAATAAAAAATCGGCAAAGGCGCTTCCCACACGTCCACAAAGCATAGGTATAGACTCGTCCATAGGGCAGTGGTAACCCTACCTCAAACACGCGTGGAAAGAGACCACGAACCACCGAGCTACGGGAAAAAGAGCCGACACGATGGACGCCTGGACTCCACTGCTCCTCCCGCACAACCCTCTTCCCCGTCCCCGCGAACCCGCACACCTGGACGCACCTCCCACACATCCACATGCACGCACTCGCTCCTGCATTCGCTTTGCAAACACTCACCCTCCCCATTCCCCCGATCCTCGCGAGACGCCCGGCAGCACCACGTCGCAGAGAGCCGGTACTGAGAGGGCGTGTCTGATTCCTCTCGTGTTCGCGGTGCATTCCGAGGTATTTTCCGGTGAAGGAACCGACACAGTTGCTTCCGTTTCGACATGAGCGTTGTCGGTAAGTCTCTCTGCGAAGTTATTTCATGTTTGTTTTGCATTTCTCGTGGAGTCAATGAACCTCGACGCGGAAGAACGCCGTCACGTGACACAACGCATCTGGCGGAATTGCATCCTTCGCCGTGCGAACTTGACCGAAAACCCCAATTGGATAAAATTAGACCGCTAGACGATTGGATTCCTTCTCTCTCCCCCCCCCATGTTTAGATTTCCAACCCGGTCCCACGACTGCCTTGCCTCTCCCACCGCTTCCACTTCGTGAGTCATCCCCGATAATCTCAGAAGAAAAATAATTTTAAAAAGGAAGAAAAGAAATGATGAAACATCGGAAGCCGATGACGCAACCACAGTGGAATGCCCTTCTCAAGCCTCCACGGACTTGAACTCCCCCCATGGGGGGGGGGGCCCACGTCGCTGACTGTCAAGGTCGTGCAATCCCCTCCCTCCACTCCCTCTCAGCCGGCCGAATGGAACATGAGCAGCGCCCGCTTCGCCCGTCCGATTTGCAGCAAACACACGACAGAGCGTCCGGTCGGCGTGCCAAGGCGATCTGGGTTATCTGCTCGAGACTAAGGCTTCGAAGGCCTCTCCCCCTGCGACCGCCTAGTCACCGGCTTCCTTCTCGCATTAAAAAAAATATGCATCTCGGGTTAAAAATATATCTCTAAATCCGTTCCCCCGGCCATATGCAATCTCTTTTTGGCACTTCCCGTCTCAATGGAGATTGTGAGAGGCAACCCCATCACCTAAGCAACCCAAACCATCCGCATTAGTATGCGAATTCCTCCTCCCCCTCCCCCCTCCCCAATCGCCCGAGGCGTTCGGAACCGCGGGTACTCCCTGCAGTGGAGGCATTTCTCTCTTGGTCATGGAATCGTTTTCGCGACCGGCAACAGCCGAACTCGATTTCTGATGAGTCAACGGATGAGAAAGGAGTTTATCATTGTTTCGTATTGTTAAAGTTAAATTCCCCCATCGCGTTCGTGGAACAGCTACTGTCACAACCGGGCAGCACAAAGCGGCACGAATAAGGCTGCGCCTGCAGCGTTTGCAGAGCCTTCGCAACTCCATAGCGGGATTCGAACCACCAGCGACTCACTCGACCCCGAGTCCGAGCCAGGGACAAGAGCCAGACGGACACGAGACGACCCTGCATCCAGCCGATCGGATGATGTCTGAACGATTCCTCTCCCACTTTCTCGTGACCTCCAGGGAAGTACAAGAAGGTGGGACGGTGGGTGGAGGCGAGCCACGGCCACTTCCCGGACGGAGCCGTGGAGGGCGGGATGACGGCCGACGGCGAGAAGCTCTACGTGGCCCGGACCGAGCACAAGGGCGACCTCCTGCCCGGCAAGCTCCACCCGTCAAATTCCGTCTGCTATGTCACGTATGCCGGGGCGGAGCATCACAAGGATACCTATCATGTGAGAGATTGACGCCTGCTACATACATTTTTTTTCTCGAGAGCAAGATGTGACAAATGCAATTTGGAGTTGTATATGTTTTCGTCACTGGTAAAGTTAACGCCAGATCGCAACTGTCAAAACCTCTCTGATGATAGGTGGTGGACGGAGAGGGAGTAGGGACCTCGGTTTGCAAAGCTATACTGTAGCAAATAATGCTGTATATAAAAACTTTAAATTCATTTTTACTATTTTTAAATTATTCCAGAGGAAATTTTTACTACTTGTTAAGGGTAAAATGTAATTAAAGAACGACTTAAATTGCAATGTAAGAATCACATATGCTTCTACCAACGGTGAATGGCATTTGGAGGCTGATCGGTCATGTGTTGTGCCTCGAGAACGGACCTGATTCTCTTTGCAACGGCGAAACGAAAGGAATTTTATTTTTTTTTTAAATTATTTTTTCTTTATTTTCTGTCGGACATCCTCAGGTGCTGGTGAATCCCGCCAAGAGCAACCTGGACTGGGTGGCGGCATCCGGGGGATCGGTCCCGGCGGGGGCCCTGCAGGGAGGACGCACGGCCGAGGGAGAGGCGCTCTTCATCGGCAGGTGCAAGCACCAGGAGCATCTCCTTTGCGGCAAGGCAAGTCGCGAGCATCGGTTTCGTCCCAGGGGGAGGTGGAGAGGGAGAGAGTTTCGTTGAGTTGTCCTTTTTGATCTATGCCCTCACGGAAAGTTGTGAGCTGTTAAATTTAGTAGACCTTTGAATTGGCGCCGAAAAACGTCAAAAGATGTTACGTATCACATGGATTTTCCCAACATTCATTATTACTCCTTGGATGCGCTTTTTTTTTTCACCTCATCGCTCATATCCTTCTCTGAAGCGTTCTTTGAATTGCCACCTTAACCATTTGTTGGCAGCCATTTCAAAGTCCATTCCGCCGTCATATCGATTTCGTGAAGGTCATATTTCGATTTGGCGAACGGAGAAAAATCGCTGGGGTCCAAGGACGGGGAGGATCCGGTCGAACATGACGCCCCGATTCGTGAATTCGTGGAGCGAACGGGTCGCCGTCCACCCGATGCCTCGCGGCGACTTCTTCGATGCCCTAGGAGGTTTCGTTCAGGAATTGAGGAGCGGGGTTCAGGCCACACCAGACTCGGACTCCGGCGATTTCTTATCGTGTTGCAAGGTGACCCTGGAACGCGATGGAGAGGGTTTGGATCGTGCTAACAAATCGAGGGGAAACCGAACGAATGATCCAAAGAGGGGAATGAGAAATGGGTGAAAAGATTTTAAAAGCAAAAACCAAAAAAACGTGGGGCTCTCCATTTCATCTTCGCGGTATCGTATCGATGGCATCGCGTCGACGACAGAGTGGCACTTGGACCGCGAGTCCCCGCCGAGATTGGCCATCGACTGGACCCCGATTAAGAAACCGGCGGCTAGGATACTTGACGTGCACGCTCGTGGTCACGACTTTGGTTGTTCCTCTTAGGTGCACCCGAGACACGGGGTGTGTTACATCCCTTACGCCGGAGGAGAGCATCCGCACGGTGACTACGAAGTCCTCGTGGTGAAGACCGTCGACCTCAAGTGATCTCGACGATCCATCTGGTCGCGCCATCTATACATACTACACCTTTCGTGTGCCACGGACCTGAGTCGTCGCATTTGAAGACGCGTGTTTGTTGTATGCATATACTGGTGTCGTCCTGCTGCCACGTGTGATGATTCCTCTATTCCGAGGGTGGAAGGTCATCGAAAGGGTGGAATCCTCACTTAGTGTCATTGTATCCCGAGCTTGTATTGGTTGTACTGAACAGAGGATCTTACTGTCTGTATTCCATGTTGTCATAATTAATACATCACATGAGTTGCACATTCCTGGACGTCATTTCCTTCTGGTGGATTAACGACTGCAACCAGAGAAGAGACAGTCTAGGTGACACCGATGACCGTTTCTCCCCTTCTAGCGGCACTGGCTCGGCGGAAGGGGACAGGCTTGCAGTTGTTCCTTTTGTGTCGAACGGAGGGTAAGACTTTTTTTTATTGTTATAAAGTTTTAAGGAATTTATTATTATCATCTTAGGTTCTAAGATTCAGAGACAGGCCAAGCGAAGCCGCCTCCCCAGACGGCTTGGCCTATCATCGCTGTCCAACAGGAGCGAGTTGATGGCGGGGACAAACTTTCCTGGGCCTCGCGTTTCAAGGGGCTCCAAAGGGCCTTGAATGGGCCTGAGGTTTTGTTTCGCACGGGGCCTCTGGAGACCTCTGGGTTGCCTTGCCAAGTGGAGGGCGGAAAGGGAAGACGGGAGGACTCGTTGACACACTGGCGCTCCCCGATTTGTCGCGTCATACCTGAAAGTGGATGGCGGGATACGGTTTTATTCTAGGGGGGAGAATAGAAAATGGGCTGGAAAATCTTTTTCACTTCGAAGAATTGCTGTGTTCTTTAATCGCATTCATCTTCATTTTCGATGCCTTTTCTAAAGTCGCCCGATTGCTCGAACAGAACACTCACTGGGTCCCGGCTCGCGTGGGGCGCATCGGCCGACAGGCTTCGGAGGTTGCCAACGGTTCCGGGCTGAAGGATGCAAAAGACCCTTCTTTGAACTCCATTAGTCGCGTGCAGCGGGTCTCGAAAGGTGTCGCGAGCTCGCTACCCTCGTTAAACTCGGTCTCTCAAACGCATCAGTCGTCGTCGAGGGAAAGCATTCCGAGAAAAAAAGAACTACCTCGACGTCTCCTGGATAATGGACCCAATTGCGGCGGGAACAACACTGAAAAAAAAAAATCGGTACCAAGTCCATGTCCGAGCAGAACGTCACTGTTGGACAAAAAAAGAAATTGTCTTCGGATTTCCCTGTAGCGGTATTTTGCAATTGCTGTTTGAACCGTGTCGATCCTCTATCCCGTCGACATTCTTCTGCACCAACAGCGATTCACGTTAGAAACGTTCCAGAGTTTTTGCAGAAGGAGAAACCAAGCTATAGAATCAGCTGGGGTTTTTGCAGCAACAGGTGCCAGAGACTCCTCCAGATGAGTCTCAAACGTGAAAGTTATCGTCTTTATAATTCCAGCTGTCGATGCAGGCAGCTTCTCCAATATGACGAATACGATATTGCCTTCTGCAAATTGATTTTCAATGACTACATATATATCATTTCCAATAAGTCCAAAGATGCCGCGAGAAGACGCCAAATTCTCCCGACTGAGAGATTTAAGTGAATATGCTAAAATGAGCAGTTCGTGCAAGTTTTGTAATGCGTATGTGTGTAGTATGTTGCTTTTGATATGTGAATTATCATTTACTGAAATTTCGTCAACTCAAATGGTTTCTTCCCTCTGCTTTTAACTTGGAGTCGTCGAGAGTAGACCCTCCCAATCCGAAAACAATCCAGAAATAGTGGGCGAATTCCAGCCATCCTCCTTCGAGGTGCTAGAATTCAAGGGGGCCTCGCCTGCGGTAAGGACTCGAATCGTTTCCACTTCGCCGCGCTTTTTTTTTTTTTGGTGAGTCGACGGAAGAGGGTCGGAGATATTCCCTTCTCTTCTGTTGTCCGATGATACAATTTCTTTTAAGAAAGCAGACCGTCGTATCGGTGGGAAAGCCGCCGAGATGACCCAGCATCCCGTCTCCCCTCTCGCGGCACCCAGGGAAGTACAAACGGAAGTTACGATGAATTTCCAAATGCACGTAAGAGGATCCATGGCAGACGAGAGGAATCGTAAGTAGATGGGGACCTGCCGCAGCAGTGATCGTCGCGATCACTCGAGATCCCCGGTCTTAACTCCAAGGGCTTCGTAGTCCTCCTGCGGATGCTCTCCCCCAGGGTACGGGATGTAACACACCCCGTGGCGTACAGGATGTAACACACCCCGTGGCTCGGGTGCACTTAAAGGGAACAACCAAAGTCGCGTCCACGAGCGTGCACGTCAGGCACTGGCGTAGCGTCAGGCTTCCCCGATTTTCCTTCTTAACTTTTTGCGTGGAATCCTTGGAAGGGAATTTTTGTTTGGGGTCCGTTCGTTGCATAGAACGAGTGGACCATGGGGGTTCCCAGTTATCTCAAATGCATATGGAGGTAGTGTTCAAATGAATTATTTTTTTTTAAACATTCTTGAAAACAATTGGGAAATATGCGTTTACTATTATTAATATTATTGTCTAATACTGTATTGCCCTTTAAGTTGTTTTCCAATAAAATTTTCTGGTAACACAAATAATTTTGAATTCCGTTCCTGAAGAATGGCTTTCACCAGTTATAATGACTATGATACGAGGAGCAATTACGTACAGCATTAATCCCTAAAGCAAACAGATAGAGACCGAGCCCCCCTGCCCCCTCAACGGAAAACGGAAGCGAACGGGTATGATTCATCAGACTGATCTCCTTTCGTTGACTCACAGAAATCGAGCGCGGCAGTCGCAGGGAGGGGAAACGACGGCAGTTGCTGGGAGGGGAAAGCGACTCTCCCTCCGAAATATTCCTGTTGCTCGGGGCGTTGCCGCTGTTGTCGCCGCCTGTCGCTCTCCTCGTCGACGACCCGCAGCGACACCGAAGAGAATTCTCACTCGACCTGAGGGGAATCGGATTCGGAGATGCTGTCGATTCTCGGTGAGTCCAAGTTAAACGGACGGGGCTCGCGAAAAACTCGGGTCGGGAGGATTCGCTCGCTCTACAACACGGTACACACCAAGGACATGAATTCAATGTTGAAAAACCTAGTACGCCAACTCATTTTCGCATACTCACTTGAATACGTCGGTCAGGGGCGTTCTGCGTTTTGGTGGTGGTGCCTCCACCTACACCCTCCTTCCAATTCCCTGGGTGTGCCGCTGGAGGGGAGATGGGATGCTGGGTCATCTCGGCCCTGTCGTGGCGGCAGCTTTCCCACCATGACGATGGTCTGATTTATTTTATCTTTTTAAAGCAATTCTACTAGCGAATCGAATCGACAGAAGGGAGAGACTCATTAGACTATCTCCTTCCTCTTCCGTTGACTCATCCGAATCAGAGCGCAGCGAAGTGGAAGTGATTCGATTGTGAAACGCCGCTAGATGTCAGGGGAGATGGAAGGCCTCAACGGGGCGGGGCGGGGCGGGGCGGGGCGGGGCGGGGCGGGGCGGGGCGGGGATTCCATACAAGGACATCCAATGGAAGACCAAAAGAAGTTGTCCGTGGACGAGTTTTGGATCACCCATGGCTTCTTGGGTAGTGGCATATACACACACGCAGCATGTTTACGTAAACAAGATATCAATTTCTTGCAATGTGCATTTCTTGTGATTGCGTGAAAAGGACATCACGTTTGCGTAAAATTTACGTTCCTATTTTTAGGGCACCAAAGTCTACGTGTATTTTACATAAACTCGATATCACTCCAACTGACGTGAAGGACATATCAAGATCATGCAAAGTTAACATCACACTTTCCATATGAAACTTTAGCTGATCATCCCGTAGTTGCAATACCAAGATTCCTCACTAGATGGAACCCTTGTTCCTTGCATCCTACTAATGCCATTAAGTACTGGTTTTCCCGAATATAGTATCAGGTTTTATTACCATCCTTCCACTTTTTATTATGCAATCCAATAATATATATATATGGAAAGCAGGAAATTTTTCATATTTTAAATAATACACGACTCTGGGAATCATTAAATGTTGAAGCTAAGCTTGCTATTACAGCGGTGTACGGAATCAGGGAAGAGTAGAATCCCACGCTCCCCACTCATAGGCTGGTTACGTGGTGACGTACTCGGTCGCATCAGAGCATGGCGGTGTTTGCAATGTCTTTTCCCGTTAGACGAAATTGCGCAGTTCTTGTAAGTATATCTGGTTGTAAGCATCATTGTAGATCAGTTGCCAGGCGAAAGGAAAAAATGGAATCAAGTCTTCCATAGGCCTAGCTCTAGTCTCATTGCAGAAAATCTTTGAAAGTGCAAGAGTTTCTCCACATCATCCCAGTCTCACATCAGATGCTCAACCTCTGCAGTAACTCCCATTTCTTCATAACAACTCTTACCCAACTTCTAAATATATTCATTCGGCATTCCACTGTCCTACAATGGTTCTATTAGGTTGTTCCGAAATAAATGTCCGATTTTCGAAGTGTAATGTTTTGTCTATCATTATACCTGTCAATTTTGCGATAACCAGTTATTGTTATATACCGTTTTTTTTCAGCAAACCTTTCTCTATGTAAGCCACTTAGTTGCTTTTTATTTATCTTTAGCCTAACGTTCCTGTAGCTGCCAAAGCGAACGATGGAGAAACGCAACTTTCGTCCGATTTTTCTTTACGAGTTCAAACTTGGAACTAATGCTGCCGAAACGGCGAATAAAATCAACACTGCGTTCGGCCAAGGATCGGTCACGGATCGCACCATTCGACGCTGGTTCGAAAAGTTTCGTAACGGAGATGAGACTCTCGAAGAACAGGAAGGTAGAGGTCGGAAAGAGTCTCTTGACGACGCCGTTCTGAAGACTATGGTGGAACGTGATCCCCATGTAACGGTCCGAGAGCTTGCGGAAGAATTGTCTGTTGGCATCGCAACCGTTTCCCGTCATCTGAACGACATTGGAAAGACGAAGAAGATGGACAAATGGGTTCCGCACGAACTCACCGCGAGTAATCGCACTCGCCGATACGAGATCAGCTCCGCATTGCTTCTACGCAACACAAACGACCCTTTTCTCGACCGTATTGTTACGTGCGACGAAAAGTGGCTCCTGTACGACAATCGTAAACGATCGGCGCAGTGGCTGGACCGAGATGAGCCTCCCAAGCACTTCCCAAAGCCAAGCGCTCACCCGAAGAAGACTATGGTCACTGTATGGTGGACTTCAACAGGAGTGGTGCACTACCACTTTCTGAAACCTGGTGAAACAATCACAGCGGAGAAGTACTGTGACGAACTGGACACGATGCACGAGAAACTTCGCAAACTTCAGCCTGCATTGGTCAACCGAAGGGGGCCGATTCTGCTGCACGACAACGCCCGACCGCATGTCGCACATCTCACCTTACGCAAATTGAATCAGCTGGGCTACGAAACTCTGCCTCATCCACCATACTCCCCAGACATATCACCTACGGATTACCACTTTTTCAAACACCTGGATCACTTCGTCAAGGAGAAACACTTCCATGATCAGACCTCTGCCGAAGATGCCTTTAAGGATTTCATCGCCTCCAGAACCCAGGATTTCTACTCGACTGGGATCAACAAGCTTGTATCTTGTTGGCAGAAGTGTGTTGAAGCGGATGGTGCTTACTTCGATTAAAAATGTTCATTATCAGCTGAGTTACGACCCTTCAAAGTTTGCGATCGAATTCGGACATTTATTTTGGAACAACCTAATAAATTGCTAGGATAATTCCACTCCATAAGAAAGACAACATGCAAGAACCCCTCAACTACAGGCCTACCTCAATCTTTCATTTCTAAAATACTTGAGCATCGCATTGCCAGCTCCACCTATTCCTTACTCTCTGATTAAAGCCTCCTGCATCCCAACCAATATGGCTTCAGACCACACCATTGTTACCAAACAGCCCACATCAAATTCTGTGATGATGTGTTAAGAAACATGGTCAATGGAAACCTAACTGAAGCAGTATTCCTTGACCTCTGAAAAGCATTTGACTCAGTCCCCCATGACAGGCTCCTAACTAAATTACCTCATTATAACATAACTCCCTCACTTTCTAAAACCTATCTCTGGGGTTGGTTTCAATTCATAAAAAAAAAAACAGATCTTCAGCAATCCACCCTACCTTCCTCATTGGTGTCCCCTACACACTTATCAATCACCCTGAACAAACAAAAAGCTTACTGCATATACAAAATCTACCTAAACTGCTCCAAGTTACCTCTCCCCATATCTCTCTCTCCCAACCAGGAAATTCCACACACTATCTCCACTCCCTCAAATCCATGAAGTCATGCCTCCCACAAACCTTCACAAAAACATCCCAGAAAAACCTAAGGTAATGGGGCATCAAGCATTGGAATTCCCATCTTCTTAATCAATTAAGGTGTTCCCCCACTCTACCTAGATTTAAAATTGACCTCAAAGAATGCTTACTAGCACAATACCTACTATAATTACTTCACCAAATCCCATCGCTTTTATTATGCTCTACTCATTTTTTTCGCTCCCCTCTGCTGGACACACCCCACAGATTTTTTCTCTTACCCCACGCATTTATACACAACATTTCTCCTGCATAGGGTTATGTGGCCCTTCCCACTTCTCTGTTTTCTTTTTTTTTCCTGTTTCCTTTGCATAGTTTTATATATTGTCTTACCATATCTGAAATGCATTAAATTGTTAAATTGTCTATGTGTACTCCTATGTGTACTCCTAAGTACTTGCTGTTCATCCTTCCTAATATGTTTGATGCCTCTCCTGCCCACAAAGCAATCGAGCTATCAGTTAAGCTTCTGTATAGCCTACTAACTTGGACAATAAATCAGGTATGGGAAGTCCAACGTTGGGTCTAGGCCTGACGAGGGGGCGGATATGTCAAACTGTAAAACGGTTTCATATTTGCCTCAGAGGAGTCTTGTGAGAAGGTGGAACTACCACTTAGTCTCCCTTCACTAAACTGCACCCCAAGCATCGATGGATTCTCTTATCCACTATCTATGGAGTCAGAATGGCACATATGTTGGATCAGGGGAATCCCAAGGCTCTTATCTCGTTTCATTCCTCCCATGCAGAAATAAACGAAGAACAAATTTTATATCCCAATTATTCCACAAACAAAAAAAATAGTGGGAGCTCATATATGTAGAGGCGCTTCCCACTCGTCCACATGCCAAGCACTGCCCGACCTGAAACACGCATGGCCACGAACCACCGCGTTACGGGAACACGGCCGACACGACGGACGCCTGGACTCAACTGCTCCTCCCGCACGACCTTCTTCCCCGTCCCCGCGGAGACGCACACCCATATGCACGTACTCGCTCCTGCATTCGCATAGAAACACCCTCCCCATTCCCCCGATCCTCGCGAGACGCCCGGCAGCACCACGTCGCAGAGAGCCGGTACTGAGGGGGCGTGTCTGATTCCTCTCGTGTTCGCGGTGCATTCCGCGTATTTTCTGGTGAAGGAACCGACGCAGCTGCCCCGTTTTGACATGAGCGTTCTCGGTGAGTCTCCCTGCGAAGTATTTCACTTTTTTTTTTTACATTTCTCGTGGAGACAACGTACCTCGACGCAGAAGAACGCCATCACGTGACACAACGCATCCGACGGAATCGCATCCTTCGAACTTGACCGAAAAAATAATTCAGGTAAAATTAGACCGCTAGACAAATAGATTCCTTCTCTCGCCCCTCCCCAATATTTGGATTTCCAAACTGGCCCCACGACTGCCTTGCCTCTCCCACCGCTTCCACTTCGTGAGTCATCCCCAATAATTGCATGAGAAATATATATTCAAAAAATGAAGAAAATAAATAAGAGAAACTTGGGAAGCCGATGACCCAACCACAATGGATTGCCTCTCTCGAGCCTCCGCGGACACCCCCTCCCGTCTCTGACTGCCACGGTCGTGATACAAACTCTCTCCACTCAGCCGCCAGAATGGAACAAGAGCAGCGCCTGCTTCGCCCGTCCGATTCGCAGCAAACACACGACAGGGCGTCCGGTCGTCGTGATTTGGCAATCTGCTCGAGATTAAGGCTTCGAAGGCCTCTCCCCATGCGGCCGCCTAGTGACCTGCTTTTTTCTCGCATAAAAAAAGCGTCTATGTCTCTAATATAATAGAAATATATCTCTAAATCCTTTCCCTTCCCGCCATATGCAATCTCTCTTCAGCACTTCCGGTTCCCAATGGAGAGGGAGAGAGGCAACGCCATCTTCTAAAAAACTTAAACTTTCCGCATTAGTATACAAATTCACCCTTCCCTTTCCCCCACTCATTTCAGCAACCTGCAACATCCGAACTCGGTTTCTGATGAGTCAACAGATAAGAAAGGTGTTCATCGTTGTTTCTTTTTAGTAAATTTAAATTCCCACCCATCGCGTTCATGGAACAGTCACTCCCACTACCGGACAGCACAAGGCAGCACGAATAACGCTGCGCCTGCAGCGTTTCCGGAAGTCTTCGCAGCTCCATAGTGGGATTCGATTCTCCAGCGACACTCTAGACCCGAGTCCGAGCCAGGGACAAAAGCCAGACGGACACGGGGCGATCCTGCATCCAGCCGATCGGATGATGTCTCAACGATTCCTCTCCCACTCTCTCGTGACCTCCAGGGAAGTACAAGAAAGTGGCGAAATGGGTGGAGTCGAGCCACGGCCACTACCCGGACGGAGCCGTGGAGGGCGGGATGACGTCCAGTGGAGAGAAGCTCTACGTGGCCAGGGCCGAGCACAATGGCGACGTCCTGCCCGGCAAGCTCCACCCGTCCCACTCCGTCTGCTATGTCGCGCACAACGGGAAGGAGCACGGCAAGAATATTTATCAGGTAAAAGATTGACGCCTGCCACGTATTTTTTTTTCTCGAGAGCATGATGTAACGAATGGATTTGAAGTTGTATATTATTTCGTCGTGCGTTGTGTTACTTTGTGTAAAGTTAAAGCCCAATCGCATCAATCACATTTAGCAATACTCTGATGAGATGTGCTGGACGGAGAGGGAGTAGTGACCTCGATTTACAGAGCTATACTACAGAAAAAAATGCTGTATACAAAAGCTTTTCAGTCTTTTTCACTATTAAAAAAATTATTCCTTAGGAATAGAATTCTATTTTAACTACTTGTTAAGCAAAAAAAAGTAATTAAAGAACAACTTAAGTTAGCAATGTAAAATAGAAAACCCATATGTTTCTACCAGCGGTGAATGGAGGCTGATCGGTCATACTCGTATGTTGTGCCTCAAGAACGGACCTGAATGTCGTAGTAATAGAGAAACAAAAGATTATTATTATTAAAAAAATATTTGTCTCTGTTTTCTATTGAACGTCCTCAGGTGCTGGTGAATCCCGCCAGGAGCAACTTGGGCTGGGTGGCGGCCTCCAGGGGATCGGTCCCGGCAGGGACCCTACAGGGAGGACGCACGGCAAGGGGGGAGGCGCTCTTCATCGGCAGGTGCAAGCACGCGGGTGATCTCGTCTGCGGGAAGGTAAGTCGCGCGCTTCGGTTTCGTCCCGAGGGGAGGGGGAGGGAATTTCGTTGAGCTTTCCTTTTGATTTATGCCTTCACGGAAAGTGATATGTTCGAGTTAGTAGACTTTTGAATTGGCGCCAAAAGACATCAAAAGATATCATATACCGCAAGGGTTTTCCCAACATTCATTATTACTCCTTGGATGCACTTTCACTTTTTTTTTCACCTCATCGCTCATATCCTTCTCTGAAGCGTTCTTGGGGTTCCCACCTTAACTATTTGTTGGCAGCCTTTTCAAAGTCCTTTCCGCCGTCATATCGTTTCCACGAAGGTCATCTTCGATTTGGCGAACGGAGAAAAATCGCCTGGGGTCCAAGTTTGTAGGACGGGGAAGATGCGGTCCAAATTGAAGCCTCTTTTCGGGAATTCTTGGAGCGATCGGGTCGCCGTCCACCCGTGGAATGGTGCCGCGCTGCAACGTCTTCGACGTCTTTGGAGGTTTCGTTCTGGAATTGGGGAGCGGGGTTCAGGCCACACCAGACTCGGACTTTGGCGATTTCTTATCGTGTTGCAAGGTAACCCTGGAACGCGATGGAAAGGGCTTGGGTCGTGCTAACTAATCGAGGGGCAACCGAACGAATGCTACAAAAAAGGAAATGAGAAATGAGAGAAAAGGTAATAAAAGAAAGGACGTAGAGGACGAATTAATCTTTGATGACATCGCGTCGACGACAGCGTGGTACTTAGGGTGCGAGTCCCCGACCAAAATCGGCCATCGACTAGGCACCGAACGAGATGCCGGCGGCTAGGATACCTGACGTGCACGCTCGTGGACACGACTTTGGTTGTTCCCCTTAGGTGCATCCGAGCCACGGGGTGTGTTACATCCCGTACGCCGGAGGAGAGCACGGGAGCCAGAACTACGAAGTCCTCGTGGTGAAGACCGTCGACCTCAAGTGATCTCGACGATTCATTCGTTTGCGTCATCTATACATACTTGCTTTCGTGTGACACGGACCCGGGTTGTCGCATTTGGAAACGCATGTTTGTTGTATTCATTTACTGGTGGTGGATGATCATCGAAAGGGTGGAATCCTCATTTGGTGTCATTGTATCCCGAGCTTGTGTTGCCTGTACTGGATCATACTGTCTGAATTCTTTGCATGTCGTCATAAGTAATAGATCGCTTGAGTTGCACATTCCTAGACGTCTATCCCTTCTGATGGATTAACGACTGCTACCAGAGATGCTACCAGAGACGGTCATCGGTGTCTCCTACCCATGGTGAAACCGTTGATAGTCTCTCCCCTTCTAGTGGCACTGGCTTGGCAGGAGGGGACGTTCTTGCAGTTGTTTCTTTCCTGTCGAACGGATGGCGATACCTTTTTTAAAATTATTGTATCGTTTTAATGAATTTATTATTATTATTTTCGGCTCCGAGATTCAGAGACAGCCCAAACGAAGCCGTCTCCCGAGACGGCTTGGCCTGTCGAATATCCCCACGGCTGTCGCATTCGTAGACTGTTCGAGCAGTGATAGAGGCTGACCGGCCCCACGACGTGTCGCTGTCGAACGAGTGGACGGCGGGGAACAGGGAACGGAAGGGTGCATCGTGGACAATCTGCCCTCCGTTTTGCGTTTCAAGGCCCTCTAAAGGGCCTTAAATGAGCCTCCGATTAGGTTTGGCCCTGGGCCCCTGGGGCCATCTAGGCGGCCTTCCCGAGTAGAAGTCGGAAAGGGAAGACGGGAGGACTGGTGACAGTCTGACACTCCACGATTTGTCGCGTCATACCTGGAAATGGGTTGCAGGATACGGTTTTACTCAATTTTTTTTCTTGGGGGGGGGGGGGGGGGGAAGAAAAAAAAATTTTTTTCCCGT